>CM076569.1:152890701-153127520 GCA_034641835.2 Pinus albicaulis
TAAACCCTTCCGCTGCACTTAATCCACCCCGGTCCCACCTTTCCGCTCCGTGCAACTCTTGAAACAATCCTGACCGTTCGCATATACTTCGCAGATCCGACGGTCGACGATTGATATCACGTAAACAATATGCACGACCGTCCCAAGGAAGAAGCCACGCGAAATGGCTGGTTTTCTACTGACCCCTACCCTCCACGTGGCCCCTTCTGATTCGATCACGTGGATTTTGATTAAAACCACTTACCTCTCATTACCCACACGATTACCACCATTTTTTGTCCATTCAATCTTCGAAACCACTTCCCACCATGATGCGACCTACATTTAATGTCAAAGGGTTAATACAATCGAAATGTTTATTAAACCTTTGTATATGTGTTTTTCATTCTTTTTCCTATCTGTCACATTTAAACCATTGTTTTTGCATGACTATGTAAGCCTGCAAAAACCTTTGATACCCTTTTAAAATGCCCAGAACCTCTAAATTGTCTAGATAATCCTATAAAAGACTACTGAGGAGCTATATCGCTCCAGTTCAACCACTGAAGCTATCAATTCAACAAGAAACCTCAGAAACCTCTCCGGAAAACAAATACCTGTAGCATACCAAGTATTTTTCTCAGAATTTAAACTGCAATCAAATTCAAAAAACTTTTGAAAGAAAGAAAAGTATCCTGAGATTAAGAAATTGATTGAATTCAATTGCCCAAAAGTCCCAGAAACATGCAAAACCCTGGCAAAATTTTTCCAGGAACCCTAGAATCCGTTGCGCACCATTTTCAAAGCAAATTATCATTTTTTCACAGTTTTAAGTGTCAATTTCAATATCTAAAGACCAGAAATCCTCTTCAGGTGCCCTATATCTTCTGAAAATCCTTTTTTAATAGAGATTTAGCCCATTTTGCATTCAAAAGTCTCAGAAAACCCCTATTTTCTGTTTTAGACCAATTTTTAGCCTCGGAACTTCATTTGAGAGACCTAATTAACCATAAAATCCAAAGAGACATTCTATTTTGTTGAATATGCCTAATCAAGCCTCTGTTATAGTAAAATTGCCTCTGCAAACAGTTTTAACTTGTATAATTTAATAGATATGCCTAAAAAACAGAGTGGAAACAAATCTGAAGGTTCCATGACTCCTAAAGCTACTCCTGCCATGACTCCAAATACTACAATTATAGTCAACCCATTACAACCCCCAGTTGTTGATATTGAGCATATTCCTCTAGCTGATATTGACTACAAAATAGCTGATCCTATAGTTGAGTTCAATTTGTTATATATTCAAAACTGGTGTTTTGAAAAATCTCTAGATGATCAAGAAGAAGTTCACATTTGGGAATCCAATCTGCCTAAATATGTAGTCCCCCTAACTCACCCTCATCAAGAAATTATCAGACTATGTCACCAGTACTAAATTCCTAAATAAAGAACTATTGTGAATGCAAATAAAGAGGTCTTATTTACCATCACTGCAGAGTCAATAACCAAATTTTGTGTTTTCAACCAGACCCCCAAGCAGTCCCATTGTCTATTGAAGCACTCACTAAGTTGTATATTAACTTAGACTTTCCTAAAAGGTATATGATTTTCCAGACATTCATGCCTCTGCATGTTGAAATTCCAAAATTAAACCCTCCATATTCAACTGCCAAGTTCCCTGAAGGTTCAAGGCATGTAATCTCCATGCTTTCCTTCATACTTGGGTATTTCACTGATGATCATACTGACGAGTCTATCCTAGGATTTTTGTCCACCTTTTCTCCAGGACAGCCACCTTCAGTTTTATTTGGCTATGCTGGTTTTATAGTTGATAGCATTCACTATCAATTGACTAATTTGCAGCTGGAAGGAGTATTTAGATATACCTCCTATTTATTTCACTTGTTTCTATTTTTCCAATCAGAGAAAAATCCATTCATCCCTAAATTACCTCTACAACCTAGAGTGTTATTTCCACCAATCACTTCATCCACTATATCCATTAGTTCACATTTATATTTCTTAAAAACATCATCCTCCTTTCCCAGCACTTCAAATACTATCTTTAGTTCATCCACTACCATTTCCAGCACAGCTCCAAGCAGTTCTACCTTACCTCCTAGTCAAGCCAAGCTTCAAACTATGGTTGTTAGACATGCTCCCCTTGTCCTACCACAGCAACTTCATGATATGCCACAAGACTATCAAAACAAAATACCAATGTTTGATGGCACTACTCAATATACTGCTAAGCAACATACTACTAAAATGACAGACTTCTTTGAAATTTATGAAATTGACGATTCAGATGTTCAAATGAGACTGTTTGCTCAAACTTTAACAGGAGCAGTTAAGAAATGGTTTAATGATTTAGATGTTGGTAGTGTAACTGATTTGGCTGTCTTTTTTACTTTGTTTTTAAATGAATGGGAAAAGAAAAAGAACCCCCTCCAAATTTTGTCTGAATTTGATAATTTGAAAAGAGCTCCAAATGAGTAAGTTCAAGAGTACTGCACCAGGTATAATAGTGTCTATAATTATATCCCTACAAATCTGAAACCTACTCCTTATTCCGTTCTACTCAAATTCCCTGATGGATGTGACACAGATATGGCTTACCAACTAAGGGAAAGAGATGCAAACACAGAAAAAATGCAAATTGATGCAGTAAATGTAGAAGTGAACATCTTAGCTAGAAAAGCTAGACTTAGAAATGAAAGAAGCGTCACTATTAAAGAAGAAAAAGCAAATTCAGACACAAAAATGGATGTTATAGATAAAAATTTAGAAAGAGTGATTGATAGATTAGATAATATGGAGAGAATACCTCAGTGGGATAACCAACAACAGATTAGAAATCCCAATTTTAAGAAAAATATAAATTCTGAAGAAAGCAAAAAAAACATCTCCAGACCAAACAATCAGGCCACCCTTCCAAGAGAACTATGCTGAAATTTCTCAGAATAATAATGATGAGGAGGAGGATACTATTAATCTAATGGGAATTGATGACAATAATACTATTTTCCTAACTCAGGAATATCAGGAATCGTTTGAACTTCAACAGCTTAAATTAGATTCTAGTGAATCCTTTGATTATAAGCAAGGTTATGACTATGCAATAAATGAAATACACAGTAGTATAACCTTAGAAACAAGAAAAACAATGAGTCTTCTACTAAGAAACCTTCCCAAAATCAGAATCAGAAAACAGTAGAAGCCCCTAAAACAAAAGTTCTAAAAATTCTCCCAAGGGAAAATAAGCAAAACTCAAATTCTTCCCAAAACATTTCTAGTCCTAGGAAAGCATCAGGCCCTAAAATTGTTGATATTACTGATGAAGTTTCTCAAGTTGCAAAATATTCTCAAAAATATACTGCTACTAAAGCTTCTAATTCTGTAAAATCAGCAAAATTAGATCCCAAAAAACCTTCTGTTGATCCTAAAATAGTAAACCCAAAAAATTTTGCCTCAAAAACATCTGCTGAAAATTTTAAGTTAGAAAGAACATCTACTTCTTCACAAACAATCCCTAAAAAGAAAGTTATAAGTATTAAAACACAAGAAACACAAACAGAGAATCCTAAAGCACTTGAAAATGAAAAAACAATTGTAGAAAAGCAAGACAAACCAACACAAACTACAATTACCAAAGAAGAACTGATTCAGATCAGTAAATCTCAACCTGCATTCAACATACAATCAGAAATTGCAAAACTTAAAATACCAGTTCCTTTGACTGAATTGGTAAAAAGTGACTTGTATAAATCAACCATAACTGAAACATTAAATATGAATGATGGAGAAGACTCCATAAATTTAGATGATGATCAGCGAGAGTTGATTTTTGGCCCAGATGTAAATGGAAAACATGCAGATGGTGCAGTTCCTCCATTTTATATTAGTCTCACCATTCATGATCAATTCTACATAACACAATGCTAGAATCAGGAGCTTCCCATAGTTTAATGCCAAAATCCATCATGGAAACTCTGAATCTAGAAATTACAAGGCCATACAATTATTTGTTTTCTTTCAATTCAATTAAGGTTAAATGATTAGGTTTAATTAAGGATTTGTGTGAAACACTAGTTCAATACCCTGGTAAGAGTATATTAATGGACATTGTAGTAGCGGATATCCCACCAAAATATGGTATGCTACTTTCTCGCTCATGGGGAGCAAAGTTGCAGGGTTCTCTACAATTGGACATGTCTTATGCTACTATCTCGGTGTTTGGCCAGCCTAAAAAGTTATATAGGGAAACACTAATGAAGTACATGGTCAGTAGTGTTGAAAGATCTATAAACTACCCAATTTACTCTACACCAACTAACCTTGATTCTTTCATCCTTGGTAACTCTGTAACAAATGAAATCCAAACTGAACTAGTAGATAAAAAAAGAGAACCAAACAGTGATAACATTTTTCATGAATCTCAATGGCATTTAGACTTTGATGGTTCAGTGAATAAGTTAGAAGCAGGAGCAGGAGTCTGGATAACAAATATGGAGACCAATCATTCCGAAGGTCATGATTTCAGGCTGAACTTCAAATGTACAAAAAATATGGCCAAGTATGAAGCCCTTATCCTAGGACTCCAAATCATTAGAAACTCAGGAGGAAAAAGAATTTTAATCATGGGTTATTTAGATTTGATCATAAAACAAGTAAATGGAGTTTATTCTTTTTACAATCCTAGACTGAGCAGATATAGAGACATTTTCATAGATTTAACTGATGATTTATTGGAATGTAAGTTTGTTGTTATACCTAGAAAAAAAAATATAGAAGCTCATTGTCTTGCAAATTTTGCTAGTACATGCAATTTACCATTCCAACCTAATCACAGATATACTGTTGAAGTCAAACATAGGCCAATAATTCCAGATAATCTTAAGTATTGGCAGATTTTTTCTCAGGATGAATAGATTTACAAGTTTATGAACAATGAAGGAGAATTTCATAATTGTATTATAGATACAGATTGTACAATAAATCATGATTTGGATTGTGAAATAGATTTAAATGAATTATATGTAAATAAAATAAATTTTGATAAACCTACTAGATTTAGTCAAACTAACATAGATAGCTTAGAGAAAGTAGAGATTGAAGAAATTATTGAAGATGAATCAGATAAAGTGAATCTTAAGGATAATTTTTTACCTAAAGGCTTAACTCTCTTAGAGGATATTTTTGACTCTAATGATGTGGCTAGAAAACCAAAAATGGAGCCAGTAAGATCTGACATAGAAGAATGTAACATTTGTACAGAATCAAAACCAAAGATAATCAAAATATCCAAAATTTTACCTCAACAAGAAAACGATAAATATATTGAACTTTTAAAGGAATATCAAGATGTGTTTTCTTGGAGTTATGAAGATTTAAAATCTTATGATACAAACATAATCCAACACAAAATTCCAATAAAATAATATCAAAAGCCATTCAAACAAAAGTTGAGAATGATTAATCTATTAGGATGTGTCCTTGAAACCATGGGCAACTTTTGTGCATTAATGCCAATAGTTGGCGCACGCACATAGTGGTGATAGGGTGCCTCCCGAAATGAGAATCCTTAGCAGATTGAGGATCCCAACGTTTCTCAGCCCGTGTGCCTGCGGCATAGGCTCAACCTTCACCACATCATCATAGAGAAAGTGCTCTAGATAATATTCTGGTGCCAACTCAGGGAATGTCTCCTCATTTTCTAAATCATAATAATCAAACTCAACATGGGGGATTTTTCCAAACATATCTTCAATGAGGGGGATGGCCTGCAGGACTAGCGGCATCTAAAGGTAATCCCTTACTACGTCTACATTATTTTTCACTTGCCCGAAGGGTCTGCATGGCTTGACATACGGTGGCTGCCATGTGATTGGCTCAACAAGCACAACCTCCTCAATGGCGCTCATTGGTCTCTTCGTAGTATCACCCATTGGTGACCTATCCTTAGTAGCCTATTGCAGGGATGTCATGTTCATAGGAGAGGTTCGTAGCTTCGAAGAGGACCCCTTCATCATTTTTCTCTTTCCCTTAGCAGGCATAGACATAACTTCTTCAACCTCATGCACCACTTCGTAGACATCATCTAACCCTAGCTCTGTCAAAGCTGTGAGAGGCACAGAGTGCTCCTTAGATGGTGTGCTTTCAGGATTGGTGGTCGTCATTATTTGACGAAATATAAACTCTTGATTACTTACATCGAATGTGGGGGTCTCTCGACCATACATACAGTGCTTACAAAAAAACTTACGGCGCAATTCATAGAGAAGCTCAGGGCGCAATACAATCAGAAAGAAAAGGAACCAAATGTGACCCACGCCCTTCCTTTTATAGGAAATCCAAGGTGAAAACAGTTGGATCTCCATTAAATTCAACTTACCTCCATAAAAACGGTCAAGAATCTTGTAATATCACCTCATTAAATGCATAAAACCCGCTCCATCCAACGGTAAAATCACTTTTTCACCCAGTTTCATTGTTCCAATGGCTAGTTTCTCCTTCTACGCTCCTGTCGCACATGTCTGCGCATTCCCTTTGTGTCACGTGTAGACAAATGGATTCTTATTCTTTGGCCATATATTCATTTGGTCGACACGGGATTTTCATTATATGGCTTCAGTTAGCTTCCAATAAAATACCTTGGAATATTCTCACTGCAAAACGTGGCCAAGCGCATCGCACCTCCATCATTGATTTCCTTCACAATGCATGGCCCCAACCAATGTTTCCTGAACTTCCCTGGGTGGCGTGCAAACTAATTGTCATATAAAAAGGCCAATTCTTCCTCCTTGAACATCTTATATGTGATGTGCCTATCGTTCTAGGCCTTTTTGTGTGCCTTCAACACTTGTTTATGGAAGTTAGCAATGAATCGATCCTCTTCCAAGGAAACTAACTACGCAATACATTCCTCCATGATGTCAAGCTTGGCCATATTAGTGAATGTTGTGATGCGTAGGCTTGGGACAATTATTCCCTTGGCATGATCGCTTATTTCCCATAGACCATGCTAAAAGGTGTTTTCCCAGTCAACATCTTGCATGCGGTCTTATAAGACGATAACACAAAAGGGATGTGCACATCTCAATCATTCTGATTGGCATTATAGATCTTTGTAGGTGAATTATCCAAAATTTTGTTGAAATTTTCTACCGCATCATTTTCCTGAGGGTGATAAGGGGTACTCTTCTAGTGATGGAACTGAAATTCCTTTGTCAGAGCTTCAATGGTTTCATTAACAAAGTGCGTACCTCTATCACTCATCAATATCTTCGTACATCCAAACCTAGTCAAAATTTTCAAAAATGAAGTGCACAGCAGTATTTGCAATACAATCCTTCACTGCCTTAGCTTCCACCCATCTGGTTACATAATATCTGGCAGTGATGATATAGAACACTCCAATCTTCTTCCCTAGAGGATTGATAGGTCCAACAAATATATAGCCCATTTATCAAAGGCCTATAGAGCCATTTGAGGCTACAAGAGAATTTCATCTCTGCACGAGGGCTTCCTCGTTCTCTAGCATGCATCATAAGCTCAGCAGTATGCATGTGCATCACTGTGCAATGTGGGCCACCATAACCCAAAACGCAACACCTTCTACGTAGTAGCCTTCCCTGCATGGGCTTCCTGCCACCCCTCCATGAGCCTCAGCCAATATATCCAGTCTCTCATGTTCCAAAACATACCTCCTTAATACTTCATATGCTCATAGTTTGTACAATTGACCAGCAATCAGGGTAAAATCAGCTACTTGCAAAACCAAATCCTTCTTTTGCTACATCGAATATTCAGCAGGCATGCTTCTAGTGGTTAGAAAGTGAATAATTTTAGTGAAGTGTTCATCAACCACCTTGATAGCAAATATTTTTGCATCAAGTAACCCCTCCTCCAGACTAGTTGGTTCTTCCCCATTTTCGATGCGTGACAAATGGTCAGGTCTAGCATTCAATATATCTAGTTTCACAATGATCTCAAAGTCATATTCCTAAAATAACAACAACCATGTGCAAATCTTCCCCCCCAACATAGGCTTATTGACTAGGTATTTCAAAGCAGAATGGTCAGTGAAAATTTTGAAGTGTCCTCCTAGAAGATAGTGCTTGTATTTTTGCAGAGCATGGACCATGGCCAATCCTTCCCTTTATGTGGTTGAGTAGTTTCGATCTGCATTGGATAGATTCCTACTAGCAAAATCAACAAGGTGATCAATGTATCCTTCTCCTGGTTGCACTAAAACATATCCAAGTGCTATACCATATGCATCCACATGTACATGGAAAACCTTAGACCAGTCTGGAAATATCAGAATAGGTGCAGTGACCATCTTCTCCTTTAGCATCTCAAATATCTTTTGACATTCCTCATCCCAAAAAAATGACACATACTTCTTCAATAACTTCTCCTTAGGTGCAGTGATCAGAGTGTAGCCCTGAATGAATTTCATGTAATATCCATTATGTCCTAAGATGGAGAGAAGATGTTTTTAATTAGTGGGGACTTCTAGGTTTATGATAACTTCTATCTTGGCTATATATACCATCAATCCTTGCTGACACACTATATGACCCAACAAAATTCCAAAACGCACACAGAATATAAATTTCTTCAAGTTAAGAGAAATTTGGTGCTTCCTACAAGTGTCAATCATCATGTGTAGGTTTTACACATGCTTCTTTACCAACCCAAACATTTTTCAGTCATCAAAATACACCTCCAAAAACTTATGCATGAATTCTTTGAACACAGCCACTACTACATGCGAGAAGATCGTAAGTGCATTCATAAATCTTGTTGAGATTGCAACAAGATGATGAGCTTAGTGGAAAGGAGTCGCCTTCACTAAGTGGGCCCGCAGGTTATTTTTGGCGCAAAGTCTATTTTTAGACTATGTCTATTTTTAGACATGTGGATCATGATTCTATGAGTTTCAAGATGCTATTTGTGGAGGGTTGGTCAAGTTGGAAAAATAGATAGACTTCTATTTTTAGACATACTGGGCGGAATCTATTTTTAGATTGTCAGTCTAAAAATAGGGATGTCAAATATTATTAGCTCTTAATAATATTTAGACTCTAAACATTATCTTATTCTCTTGGAACACTTCAATTTGATGCCTAGAAGTGACACATGCAGCTGACAGAAGGAATTACGCAATTCCTAGGGTTTAATGGAGCTATTGCATGAAAGACTTCAGTTATAACTCATGTGACAGAGTTTGGTGGAGTTGATTGAGGAAGTTAGTGGAGTTGTATTCAGTTTAACTAATCTAAACATAGTTGAGCTATTTGTATTCAGTTTAACTAATTGATACAATTATTGAGAGTGGTGTGAATTAATTATTAATTAATTCACTAATTATAAACTCATTAATCAACTAAAGAATATATCAGTTAAATTCAGTGCATGGACAGTTTCAGTGGAGACCAATGCAGAAATAGGTGAAAGAGCAGGTTAACTATCAGTTGTGACTATATTGTTGCTATTTGCAACACACAGATAGGTGGATTAAGCCTGTTAGGATTGTGCAGTTCAGGCCAGGTGGTTATCTATTTAATGAAGCCATCCCATAGCTTTGAAAACGCAATAGAGGCTGGCTATCAAGTGGCAAAAGATTGGAGCATGTGTTTTGCTAGATCTAGCTTGATAGTGTGTAGCAATTGAGGGTGTGCATGAGAGCTTGTGAGGAGATTTTGTACTATGATTGTTACATGATCTCCATGACATATAATATACAAATAGTTGGGGTTTTCAGCTTTAAGCTTTCCCATTAAATACTGTGTTCATATGTGTGATTGTTTGTGGTTTTAATGTGTGCATGCAATTGATTTTATTTCCGCATGTGATGATCAATGGTAGAAGAGATTATGTATTATGAATGAAGCTAAAATAGTGTGTGATCAGGAGAATCTCGGTGGATAACATATCAGTTATTCAAATTTCTACATGGTATCGGAGCAATATTGATCATTGGAGCAATTGCAAAACATTGAAGCGGTTGAGTTTTGTGCTGGTGGAATTCGAATTTGCAGTAGTGTTTTCTTGGTGTCGAAGTTGAGATGTCTTTCAACGGATTGCGATTGGAGTATGCCCTTGAGAGAAGCTATAATTATATTGCATGGAAGGATAGGATGGAGGCGGTGCTGGATGAAAATGGGTTGAAGGAGTTCATAGATGTTGAAGTCCCAAAGCCTACTTCTAGCGATGCTGCCGTAATTGAGGCTTGGCAAAAGAAGACAGCAAAGTGTCGAAGGATTCTGTTGGAGGGCATGAAGGATCACATAGTGTCCAACCTGCATGGTAAGGCTTCTCCATTCTTGATATGGAAAGCCTTGACAAATTTATTCCAAAGCAAGAGCGACCAGAGGAAGTTGGCGCTCAAGGATAAACTCAGAAACATAAAGATGGAGAAAGGTGACAGTATGCCCAAGTACCTCACGAAGTTCATCCAATGTAGGGATGAGCTGGGAAGTGTGGGGGTGACTTTATATGATGAGGACTTGGTGAGCTTGGCTCTCCTTGGGCTTCCGAAGAGTTGGCATTCCTATCAGGACTCTGTCAATGGTCGGGAGAAATTTCCAGGATGGGAGCAACTTTGGTCGAATCTTGTGCAAGAGGAGATAAGGCGGAGTACCAGGGATGGATCATCATCAAAGAAATCTGATGAAGATAATTGTGCTTTGGCTGCCAAAGCAAAGAAGGGGAAGAGCAAGAAAGCTTCTCATTCCGGTGCGAAAGGCAAGAAGCAGGACATGTCCAAGGTGAAGTGCTTTCACTGTCACTAACACGGACATTATGCCACAAATTTTCCACAGAAGAAGAAAAATAAGCAGGCTGTTGGGACTGCAGCTGGAGAGGCCTTAGCCTCGTAGTTTGAGCTGGATTTTTCATTGATCGCATTCTTGGTCTCAAGTGTGGCGGGATCAGTATGGTTTCTGGATAGTGGTGCGTCTTTTCACATGACAGGAGATAGAGATTTGTTTATTGATCTGGATGAGAAAGATCTTGGAGTGCACATCAAGATGGGCGATGATGGTAGATACAGTGCGACCGGTATCGGTACCATTTCCTTTGAGAGGGAGTCTGGTAAACCCTTCAGATTGAAGGAAGTGATGCATGTTCCAGAATTGAAGAAGAATCTTATCTCTGTGGCGATGTTAGAAGACAAGGGATATGATGTTTTCTTTAGCGAGGGGAAGGCTTTCTTGTGCAGTAAGGCAACTGGTGAGACCTGGAGGATAGGGGTTCGAGTTCAGAACCTTTATCAATTTCAGGTAGATGGCTACGCAGCAATGGCAGGCAAGGCAGAAGGAGTGGTGAGCCGGGATGATGGCGAGTTGTGGCACCGGAGATTGGGCCACCTTCACCATGGAGCTTTGAAGATACTACAGCAGATTTCTATTGGGCTTCCTAAAGGCACTCTTGCGCAGTCAGATCAGTGCAAGGGGTGTACCTTGGGAAAATTTGTGAAAGCCACCTTTCACGAGAAGGATAGTCGCGCCACGACGATCCTTGAGAGAATTCACAGAGACGTGTGTGGACCTTTCTCAGTAGCTTCGACAGCAAAGCACAGGTATTATGTGATATTTGTTGATGATTTTTCTCGTAAGTGCTGGATCTTCTTCATGTAGAAGAAGAGCGAGACATACTCAAAGTTCTGTGAGTTCAAGGCCTTAGGATTGAGAAAGAATCGGGGAAGCGGTGAAGGCTACAGGAAGCGACAATGGTGGTGAATTCATCTCTGGCGGGTCGAGGACTTTCGAGCGGAAGGGAATTTGAAGAGAGCTCACCAGCACCTCATAACCCACGACGAACGGGGTTGTTGGTGGAAGAACGGGAATGATCGTGGGTGTTGCACGGGCGATGTTGCATGATCAGGGCATACCCATTCACTTGTGGGCGGAGGCATGCAATACTGCAGTATATGTGCAGAACCGTTGTCCTCACAGGATACTTGGCATGAGTACACCCGAGGAGGCATTTTCTAGTAAGAGGCCTGATATTTCCCATTTGATGATTTTTGGTTCACCTGTTTACATTCATGTGATGAAGGATGCCAGGAAGAAGCTAGAGCCGACTGCGGAGGTTGGGATATTTGTGGGGTACTCTAATATGCCCCACAACTATCGTGTGTATTTTCCAGACAGTCACAAGACTGTTGTGCAACGGGATATCAAATTTCAGAAGGAGAAAGCCATGAAGTGTTCTCTTGAGAGGGAGCCACACTTGCATGCAGATGAGGAGCTATTAGTTCCTAAGGATGAGCTTCAGGATGTGGATCAGCCACAAGAGGAAGTTCATGGAGTAGAAGAAACCACTCATGCAGTGCCAAACATCAGAGGGTGGAAGCGCACTACAGAAGCTGAGCGACTAAATCTTCATGTAGTGTAGAATGTAGGAGTTTCTACATCACAGCGCAGACAGAGACAGTCACCTGACCAATTTACTGGATACATGGCTCTGATGAGCAAGTGTATCATGACGGAGCCATCCTCTTTCGAGGAAGCTGTGGAGGATCCCGCATGGGTAGATGCCATGGTGGAAGATTATGATTCAATTGTCAGAAACAGTGCATGGGAGATTGTCCCAAGGCCGGAAGGGAAATCAGTGGTAGGTTCGAGATGGATCTACAAAGTGAAGCAAGTAGCTGACGGGAGTGTGGAGAAGTACAAGGCAAGATTTGTTGCCCAAGGCTTCTCACAGATTGAGGGGATCGATTATGAGGAAACCTTTGCACCTGTCGCAAGGTATTCTTCCATATGGACGATTCTTGCTCTCTCAGCGCAGATGGCATGGCACATTCATCAGATGGATGTGAAGACTGCATTCCTCAATGGAGTCATTGAGGAGGAGGTGTACATAGAGAAGCCCGAAGGTTTCGAGATCTTCAGCAGCGAGTCGCATGTGTGCAGGCTCAAGAGAGCGCTGTATGGGTTGAAACAAGCACCTCGTGCTTGGTACACACAGATAGACAGTTATTTCACCGGACTTGGATTCTCCAAGAGTGAGGCGGATCCTAACCTATACTAGATTGTGGTGGAGGGTAAGTTGCTGATCATTGTACTTTATGTAGATGATTTGATTTTGACAGGTGATGAGCTGTTGATACTCTCATGCAAGGAGGATCTTGTAAAAGAGTTTGAGATGAAGGACTTGGGCCTCCTTCATTATTTCCTGGGATTGGAAATTTGGCAGCGCAGTGATGGACTGTTTGTTTCTCAGGGTAAGTATGCCCGGGAGATACTGGATAAGTTCAACATGCATGGCTGCAAGCCTGTTGATACTCCTCTTCCTGGAGGTTGGAGGAAGGAGGATGCTACTTCAGCGGAGGTAGTGGATGCCACCGTTACCTGATGGGCTTGCGGGGGTTTATGTACCGGGTCAATACACGACCCGACATATGCTATGCAAATAACCGCTCACGTTATGGTTAAGCCTGGCACAAGCTCTGCGGAAGGCGGGAACCGCGGCATTGCGTTATCTCGTAGGAAAATCGGGATATGGATTGCAGGCTGTGACAATGGAATGAGGTGAAGTCGTGTGTTTACTGGGATGCAAGAGTCATGGTGAGCCCAACGGACAAAAAGAGCACATCTGGAGGGATCTTCAGTATCGGGTCGACAACAGTTTCTTGGTACAGCAGGAAGCAGAGATCCGTGGCACTCAGTTCAGCAGAGGCCGAGTATATGGCAACGAGTTTGGCTGCATGCGAGGCTATATGGATGAGGAAGATCCTGGTTGGGTTGTTCGGTTCACACTTAGATCCTACTGTGATATATTGTGATAATCAGAGTTGCATCAAACTCTCAGTTAATCCAGTATTTCATGATAGATCTAAACACATTGACATTCGGTATCATCATATCAGAGATTGTGTGCAGCGGAAGATCATGTTACTTTCATATATTCCCACGGAGGATCAGGATGCTGATATCTTGACGAAGGCACTCACCAGGAGAAAATTCGAATACCACAGAGGCAGGATAGGGGTGGCAGATAATCCTTATCTTGTTGAGAGGGAGTGTTGAGATTGCAACAAGATGATGAGCTTAGTGGAAAAAAGTCGCCTTCACTAAGTGGGCCCGCAGGCTATTTTTGGCGCAAAGTCTATTTTTAGACTATGTCTATTTTTAGACATATGGATCATGTTCTATGAGTTGCAGGATGCTATTTGTGGATGGTTGGTCAAGTCGGGAAAAATATATGGACTTCTATTTTTAGACATACTGGGCGGAATCTATTTTTAGATTGCCAGTCTAAAAATAGATATGTCAAATATTATTAGCTCTTAATAATATTTAGACTCTAAACATTATCTTATTCTCTTGGAGCACTTCAGTTTGATGCCTAGAAGTGGCACATGCAACTGACAGAAGGAATTACGCAATTCCTAGGGTTTAGTGGAGCTATTGCATGGTTGACTTCAGTTAGAACTCATGTGACAGAGTTTGGTGGAGTTGATTGAGGAAGTTAGTGGAGTTGTATTCAGTTTAACTAATCTAAACATAGTTGAGCTATTTGTATTCAGTTTAACTAATTGATACAATTAGTGAGAGTGGTGTGAATTAATTATTAATTAATTCACTAATTATAAACTCATTAATCAACTAAAGAATGCATCAGTTAACTTCAGTGCATGGATAGTTTCAGTGGAGACCAGTGCAGGAATAGGTGAAAGAGCAAGTTAACTATCAGTTGTGACTATACTGTTGCTATTTTCAACACACAGATAGGTGGAGTAAGCCCATGAGGATTGCGCAGTTCAGGCCAGGTGGTTATCTATTTAATGAAGCCATCCCATAGCTTTGAAAACGCAATAGAGGCTGGCTATCAAGTGGAAAAAGGTTGGAGCATGTGTTTTGCTAGATCTAGCTTGATAGTGTGTAGCAATTGAGGGTGTGCATGAGAGCTTGTGAGGAGCTTTTGTACTATGATTGTTACATGATCTCCATGACATATAATATACAGATAGTTGGGGTTTTCAGCTTTAAGCTTTCCCATTAAATACCGTGTTCATATGTGTGATTGTTTGTGGTTTTAATGTATGCATGCAATTGATTTTATTTCCGCATGTGATGATCAATGGTAGAAGAGATTTTGTATTATGCATGAAGCTAAAATAGTGTGTGATCAGGAGAATCTCGGTGAATAATATCTCAGTTATTCAAATTTCTACAAATCTGAAAGGCATGAAAGTGTATTGGAAAGACCCCCATTTTGTTGCAAAGGTGGCCTTGTTGTGGTCTTCAAGTGCAATTTTGATCTGATGATACCCCTGAAATCCATCAGTAAAATAATAAGCCTCTTTTCCTCCCACATTATCCAAGATCTCATTTGGAAATGGAGTAGGGAAGGGGTCATGCACACATGAAAAACTCAACTTGCGTAGATCTACACAAATCCTTATCTCTCCTTTGGTCTTCTTTTCTTGAACGACAATGGGGCTCTCCTAATCAGACTGCTACACAGGCTCAATGATTCCTGCTGCAACCATATTCTCTAATTATTTTATACCTTCTGCTTATACTTTGGATTCAATCGGTATGGTCACTGCTTGACAGGGTACACATGAGGTTTCAAAGTGATCTTCATAATTCTCAAGTCTCCTACAATTCCTTTGAGCTCAGAGAGCTTTGTGGGAAACAGATCCTAATACTCTGTCAGCAGTTCCACGATCTTCCCTATTGTATCATCATCGCATTAATCCCTGATTTTGGCCAACTTGGGTTGTTCTTCTGTCCCAATGTTGATTTCCTTTAACTTTAAAGGTTTAGTTACATCTACCATTCCCAATGAGGTCCCTGCAACTGTGCGCTCTCCTTCAGACTCAGGGATGTTGATATTTCTTGTATCATATTCATTATCATGTACTGACATGTTCCTACAATTAAAAATATCTTGATTTGTGCATCCCATTATGGTGCAGTTCATTCTCTTCGAGTTCCGGAGTCATCAAATACAAGAGCTTCTATATCCTGCAGAGATTCATACAATCCCTCTGATCCCCCAGCTAAGCTAAAGGTTGATAGGAAATCATAATTCATTGTAATCTAATGGTGAGTCCCTCGGTGCAGCTCCGTCTCCAGATACCAAGTAGTAGGTATCGGCCCCAACCAATGAACAAACATATGAACCCATTCATTCTAGGTATTTTCCTTCCAAACCTCCATCCACATGGCCAAGTGCTTGCACAGGTCTCCTTGACCATAGAAAAGCTCAGTTGGTGGGGTAGCAGGAGGCTCAAAGTGCAACGTCATCATTTTTCTACATTCCTCCCAGTCCTTAAAAACTCTCTTGTGTGTATCCCACCAACGCGCTAGGGTCGCACGCATAAGCAGATCAAGTACCCAGAACCTTCGTTCTTCCGGGACAGTCTTTTCCAATTCTTCCAAAAATACTACGACACTACCAAAACCATCAAAATAGGTTATTTCTCTTACCTCTAAGGAGATGCATCATAATTTTTCACTGATCTTGAGGCAGCGTAGCGTAGAAACATCATGCAACCGATTATACTAGTTTTCCATCTCCTCATATGAATCTGAGAAACACAAACTATCCTTCTCCCGATTCAGCATTCCATCGGTTGGAGGATTGAACCAATCTTCATCCTGTGCAGTCATCTTGTAGATATGGTTGACATCATCTCCCTAGCACACTAGCTCTGTATATCTTTCTCCTTCTATCTGGTCTAGTGGTACTATCACCCGCATACCATCATTCTCAAAGATCATGCTTCTACGCTTTAGTTTGATGATGCCTCCCATATCAATGGCCCAATCCAACCCTAACAACGCAGGGTAGGGATCTACATCATCCAAAATTTGTATCACTTCAAAATCTACGCGTACCTTTACTCCAGCAATGTATACCAAAATTTTTGGAATTCTTCCAAGTGGAATGATCTTCTGTTTATTGGCCATGCGTAGCTGAAAGGTGGACCATTCTAGCTTTGGCTCTCCCATCTTCTATCAGGTCTGCCTAGGTAGAATATTTTCATCAGACCCTAATTCCAAGATTAATTGATCCATTTCATACTATCCAATTTTCATGGTCATGCACATCTCCCTACCAGTTCTCTTCTTGTTCTTATAGATCTTGTTCATGGCCTTACTCTCAGATCAAGGCACTTCTTTTTCTGTGTAGCTATCTATCAGGGCCTGAATATTGTTTATTGCCTTCTGATTGCTTAATAACTTAATACAGGCTTGCAGGAGTGGTTTGACTTCATCATCAATGTTTGATTCCATGATATACTTTGATGTGGATGTCCCTACAGTAGCAAAATCCTTCCTGGCTTCAATAAATGTTTCCTTTTCCTTCTATAGGTTGAGTCCTTCTTTCTTGTCAGAAGCCTTTCTAATCAGTGGCTCTGCATCAGCCTTCTTTTCCTCATCTCCTCAGGTGGCAGCACCACTGCGTGTGATAATGTTGACACTTGGATCATCATTGCGTGGTTCAGATTTAACCATTTGTATGTTTTACATAGGTGTTTTTTGTTGCTTTTCTTGCATTCTCGCAATTAAAACAGGGCAGCCTTCAATTACATGATCAAATTTCCTGCAGTACCTGCAAGACTATCACGTTGGTTTTGGGCAGTCACGTGCATAGTGTCCAGCATCTCCACAGTTATAGAAGATTAATTTTCCTCTTCCCAACCTGCGCCTCCACCTCTCACCCCTCCCCTTCCTCTTTTTGGGGATCCTCCACATCCAGAGGGAGATGATGGTGAATATGATTTGGCCTGCACTCTATAGAGGTTAGCATTGTCCATCATTAGGTTGAGTGTGCGACAGTGATTCTCATCATGAAAAACTGAAGAGAAAAACCTACACCATTGCTGCTTCAACTTTGGCACATATCTTCCCAATCAAGGAAAATGGTCTGTATCATATTTTCCAGCTATCCTACAATCAGCGCACCATAGTGTGGGAGTACCACTTGACCTAGCAACATCCCTGGGGTGCAGTGGATTTAGTCTCCCTACTTGCTTGTAATCTGAGAACTCAGTGAACTGATATTCGGTGTGGCCTAAACCCTTACAGCGTATGCACCAAACATCTGTGCTAACTTCCTTTCCTCGATCTTTTTGAGTTTGTTTTATATTTTTTCCATGACTAATCACGCGCGAGGGGGTCACAGGGGGGCGATAGCCCCCTTGTATGTTGCACTGGGTGCAACATCGGGGGGGTCACAGGGGGGGCGGTAGCCCCCCTGTCAGGGTCTAGGGCAGCGCCCCAGAAAACATTTTTGTCCTTATTTTCCGGTGGGAAAATCCGCCCATGGTTTTGTGCATGGGTTTGCACATGGTTTTGGGGTAGGATGGTTTTCGGCCCTTGGTATTTTGTAGATCTGGTCAAGGGAACTACGGTTATGTTCTAATCCAGAGTTAATGGATTGGGGTTTATGTATGCTTCAGCATGTATATATATGTGTTGTAACACTAAAAAGAATATAATGAAAAATCAAGCTGGTCATCGCGATTTGGGATCCAGGGGAAAATCTCTATGTATATATGTTTTATGTTTTATGCTCTCGCTATTGTTTATTTTCTATTTTTAAGATTCGTTTGCAGCTACTTTCTGTAAAGGGTTAAAACCTGCATATCTCTGCATAGGTTTTGAATCTCCAAGTGCATTTCCTCCAGTTGACTTTGGATTTGTAGAGTTCTGAATTGATCATCCGCTTTGGGTGCATCTTCTAGTTTTATAGCAACTTCCATAGCTTCAGCCTAAGAATCGATCTTCTGTTGATTCATAGGCCCGCGCAGATGCGATAATACCATGGCAATGAACCGTTCCTTATGCTTCTTATTGTCATAAATAAATCCTCCCTCACTGATAGTGCGCTTCAGCCATTTATCAGCCTCCCAAACAAATTCATTCGACTCTTGTTTGATATATTTTAATTATGTTATGCACTGTGCGTAGGAATTAGGCTTCCTGAATTGCTATTTCAAAGCACCGTTAATCTGCACAATAGTAGGATCAACGTGCTAAGTTAGATATCCCATAAACCAATCTAATGCGTGAACTTCAAACGCCATATCCAGTTGTGCTCTTTTGACAGCATCATTGCTAACATTTTTTACAGTCCACATTGCATCGAAGACAAACCAAAACCTATCCATGTCCTCATTTCCCACACCCTTAAAGGTGGGTAGCTTCATAGACACGGCCATATCTCCTGCAGGTGGTGGTGGTGATGGGGTAGGAGATATCTTACCCCTACGCAAGTTCGACTATGGCGTAGCAGGAGGGCTACCTTTGGCATGTGTAGCCTCTCTATATCAGGTGAATTCATCAGAGGGTTCTATAAAAATTTGTCTCCTCTTTGATTAACCCAATAATATTGTCTGCTACGTGTAGTACTTTCTAGCTTATCTAGGGTCATTCACTCAGTGTGGATGCACAAAATACCCTTTTCACACTATTGGGGTTCTAGTGTTTTTGCCAGATTAGCAAGCCCAAAAGACCGGACAACATCATAACCACTTTAGGATCCTAGGATCTAGCCCTCCTGGATCCAGAGAGGGATCTCTCCATAAAAGCAAAGAATGATATATCTTTGAAAGCTCAAAATGAGGTATTAGGCTAGGTATGAATCACAAGGAGGTGTTTTAATGATTTGGTTATTGGTTGTTGATCGGATATCTGTGAATTGTAAGTTGTTTCTCTTGAGATATAGTTCTATGTGTAAAGTTGTAAAATAGGCTGAGGAGATGATTTCAGACTGAATATCAAGCTGTTGGACAATGTTTTATATGACTGGTGTTTCTCTTTAATATGACAAACCCATTTATTTGGATCATGATTTAAAGCAGCGGTGATGTGTTCTGGCTTTGTCTCTGTTCTCCTTCTGTAATTCATTACATTTCATTTCTCTGGTAAGAATCAGAAATCTGGCTTAGGATATACCCTCTCATGGTACCCTAATGCTCCTGCTCTTCCTATCTTTGATGTTTTCTACTGATTTTTCTATCTGAGGACTAATTTAAGATAATTTAACCCTTGTAGTAGTTGTTATTCACTTCTAACTAATGTATGAATTTATGAATCTGTTCTTATATGGTCTTGTCTGGTTTTAATTGAAAGAATTGGGATACTGGGAGTTTAGAATGCAGATTCTGTCTCACTAGGGTCTTTTTAAATGCATTTAAGCTTTCTAAGTTCCCTTAAGTTGAATGTCAAAGCATTGAAAGTTCAAAGCCTTTCTCTGATCTCAGGCTTCACCTTTGTGTTTAAATCTTAAGTGTTTCTTGTTGTATAAAGAGTTAGCCTTTTAGGGGTTGGATCATAGGTGCTTAATGCATGCCCTGTCCCTACATCTGCTTTCTAAGTGGTCACCTCAGAGGTTTCTTTGTCATTCACCTTCATTCCTTATCATTTCATACCATACTATCATCTTTAAAGATCCTCTGTTTTAGATGACTAGCCCAATTGAAAGTATTGGATACTGAATAGCAAGTAAACCCTTTTATGACTCCATTTCCCAATGGTCTCGAGTGTTCTTTGAATCATCTCCCTTTTCCTAGAATCCTCTTTTCTCACCCTTTGCCTTAAATTTAACCCTTCATTCATGTTTCCCAACAACCAAACAAAACAAGCAACAACCCCCATGCCTTATAACTAGCCTAATACCTTGAAACTGAACTTCAGATACATATACTTTGCCTTTATAGAGAGATCCCTCTCTGGACCCAGGAGGGCTAGATATTGAGGTCCCAAAGTGGTTTTGATTTTGTCTTATATTTTGGTAGAGCCAAAACTGCTAAAACATAGGAACCCCAACACACACAATAGCATCTTAATCAGAAAATCAAGAGAGCATACGAATTTACCTCTCAATCCCTTGAAGAACCTCCTTCAGCTTTAGAATATGACACAAACTGATCTAATACAAATTCTATCACAAACACACCCAAGATGCTTTAAACCCCATGATCTACAGTCTGTGTGATGGAATTATCAGTCTGCTCTAACTATGTTGGAAATACTGAGATGGGGGGTGAATCAATATTCCTTTCAATTAGAGCATTAGCTAATCTTCATTATTATCATTTTTTGTACAATGATAGCAGCAAAAAAAGGAACACAAATGCACACAGTTTTTAAGGTGGAAACCCACTCCGGGACAAAAACCACCTAATTCTTTTCTAACAATTCTTTAATATTCAACTCCAATTGAAAATAAATCTCCAACTTCCTAGAATCTAGAAAATAATTCTTCTCTAGCTCCCAATGGATGGATGCTCCAATGCCCAAGATTCTTCAGTAATCAACTGAACGGATGCCCCAACACCCAATGAGCTAAAATTCACCCTAGCACCACCCTACCACCCTGTAGAAAAATAAAATAAGAATGGACTCCCTTAAAATGGAAAATGGTCCACTTTAAAATGATATAGAATGATGTAGAAGAAGAAGACACACTAGAACATAACCCCAACTATGACACAACCACCTAATGATGATCTAATACCACCCGACACTGCCTCTTCAACTCTTGGCAGATAGACACTTGTACAATTTTTACAATAAAGTATTTACAATGATAGATTGAAAAATACAGTCTGTGAAATATCTTCCACTTTTTAATGAATTCCAATCCGATACTCAAAGAGAGAGTTATGACGATTTTACCAAGGTCACTTCTTTGAGATGAATTTCAGGGGCCTGCAAAAACCCTGACTTCCATAGATCATATCTCCAAAAATATTGCGCACCTTGATTTGAAATTTTCACAGCAACTTCCTCAGTATTTCGGCTTCACCTCATAAAAATGTCAGCTTCTGAACCTTCGTAGAAAAAAACGTTAGAGCGAAAATTCCACGATGACCTGTTTGAGATGGCGAAATCCCTTGCATAAGGAGGAAATGAGGATCACAATTTATATAAATGCTTAGGTTGAGAGGGGCTTCAACAAGTGAACATGGGAGGGATTTTAGGAGCTTAAAAAATATTAATTATTACTTTTGAATGACCCATGCCACAACCCTATGGGGTTTTAGCCCACTAACTAGGGGTATAAACTTCAAACATGAATATCTCTCAAACCATGAAGAATTACATGGCGTGCCCTATATCAACAGAAAAATATCGACAAGTAGAAACCATAAAAAGCATTCTTTAACTAGAGTATAGTAATTTGGTAGGTCAAAATTCCCATGCAATATTGGGTTAGCCCCTGGTGCTGCTTGGGTTGACATCAATGACAACCGCTGATCAACAATCTCCCCCTTTGGCATTGATGGAAACACAAGTACTCCCCCTGTGATCATGACACCTCTTCCTACAACATTCTCCCCCCTTTGACATCAATGGAAAAGGGTAACTCCCCCTGAAACACAACCATCCTATGGACCTGTACACACTTCCACTCCCCCTGACACACAATTGTCCTGTAGACCTGTAATCTAGTGAGAACTTGGGAGAATCCTAAGCTTCTGACAAAGATATTCAAATACTTCATGAGGTAAAGGTTTAGTGAAGATATCAGAAATTTGTTCTTTTGTATAGACATACTCAAGTTTGATATTCTTTTCAGCAACTTGTTCTCTAACAAAATGATATTTGATCAGAATGTGTTTTGTTTTTGAATGCATGACAGGATTCTTGGAGATGTTGATGGCACTAGTGTTGTCATAGAATATGGGAATAGGCTCACTAAATTGTACTTGAAGATCTTGTAAATTTTGTTTCATCCAAAGGACTTTAGTACAACATGATGCTACTACAATGTATTCTGCTTCCGCTGTAGATAACGAAATTGAGGTTTGCTTTTTGCTCAACCATGATACGAGATAACCACCTAGATAGAATGTTGCTCCACTAGTACTCTTACGATCATCAATGCTTCCTCCCCAATCTACATCTATAAAGGCTTGAATAATGACATTATTACCTTTTGGATACCTCAAGCCATATTCTTCTGTGCCCTTTAGATATCGAAGAATTCTTTTGACGGAAATAATACGTGATTCTTTTGGTGTTGCTTGGAATCTTGCTACTTGTCCAACTGCTTGCATAACATTTGGCCGAGAGGGTGTTACATATAGAAGACTACCAATCATAGATCTGTACAACCTCTGATCCACATCCTTAGATGAGTCGTATATGCTCAATTTGCAACCTATTACCATCGGAGTAAGGATGGTCTTGCAATCTTCCATTTTGAATTTCTTGAGCATTTCCTTGATGTACTTGGCTTGAAATATAAATATTCCTTTCTCTTGCTGAGATATTTGAAGCCCTAAGAAGTATGTTAGCTCACCAAGTAAAGACATCTTGAACTCACTTTTCATATTTGTAGAAAAATTCTTACTTAGTTGATCATCATTGCTACCAAATATTATATCATCCACATATACCTCAACGATTGTTAAATTATATTTATCTATTTTTACATAAAGATTGCTATCAATAGTACCTTTCTTGAACCCTTGTTGACGTAGATATCCATCAATACAAGCATACCATGCTCTAGGATCCTGCTTGAGACCATATAGAGCCTTCTTTAACCTGCAAACATAGTCTTCTTTTTCTGATAGTAGAAAACCTTCAGGTTGTTCAATGTAACTTCTTCTTCTAATTCTCCATTCAGAAATGCTGACTTAACATCCATTTGGTAGACTTTGATTTTTCTTGAACATGCATAGGCAAGAAACATTCAAATGGCTTCCATTCTGGAAACTAGTGCAATTTTTTCGTCGAAATCGATTCCTTCCACTTGTGCATAGCCTTTGCAAACCAATCTTGTGTTGTTTCTGGTAACCTGCCCATCTTCATTCAATTTGTTCCTGAACACCCATTTAGTCCCAATGAAATTTTTATCTTTTGGTCGTGGAACTAATTCCCAGGTGTTATTCTTCTCAATTTGATCCATTCTTCATTCATAGTTGCTACCCAATTTTCATTATGGCTGGCTTCCTCAAAACTACTAGGCTCAAAGGTTGCTAGAAAAGCAATGTGAGCTTGTTGTGATGAATGAAGCTATCACCCTTCATTTATGTCACCAATGATCTGATTTGATGGATGGTTCTTTTGAATCCATTCTTTTGTTCTCCTTGGAGGAGCTTCTTGTTTTTGTTCTGGTATATCTTGATGATCATTGTTTACTTCTTCCTCGTTGATAGTTGCTTCTTGTTATACAATTTTATTTGTGTCTTTTTCAGCCTCTGTCTCAAGTTTCAAAGATTCTAGATCCTCATCATTATTCGCTAGAACACCATCTTCGTCAAATGTAACATTTATGCTCTGCACTATCTGTTTTCGTCTTAGATTATAACATTTATAGGCCTTTCTTTTGCGTGAGTAAACAACAAAGATACCTTCATCAACACGTGATTCAAACTTACCCAGATTTTGATCTTCTCTTTTGATATAACATTTGCTTCCGAAGATTCTGAAATATTTTACATTAGCTGGTTTTCCTTTCCATAATTCATATGGAGTCTTGTTGCAATTATTTCTGAGAAGACTTCGGTTGATAATGAAGATTGTCGTAACAATTTCTTGAACCCATAATTTTTCATCCAATTTTGAGTCCTTCAACATTATTATACCCATTTCCTATACGGTTATGTTCTTTCTTTCAACAACTCCATTTTGCTGAGGTGTTCGTGCTGTTGAAAATTGTCTTTTTATTCCATTTTCATCACAGTATTGCTGAAATAATTTGGAAGTGAATTCTCCACCATTATCTGATCTTAGACACTTTATTTTCAAATCAGTTTAATTTTCAAGCAACTCCTTGTAGATATTACAGCACTCAAATGCTTCAGATTTTTTCTTTAGGAAACTGACGGTTGTCATCCTGGTATAGTCATTTATAATTAACATGAAATATAATTCTCCATCTAAGCCTTTTGTTCTCATAGGACCACATACATTAGTATGTATCAATTCCAATGGATGTGATGCAAAGTGTTATTTTGTTTTAAATTGGAATTTTGATTTCCATGCCGACAGGCCTCACATAGTGTGTTGGAAGGTTTTGAGATTTTCGGCATTTCTCGTACTGCTTCCTTTTTGCTTATCCTGACAAGATTTTCAAAGTTTATGTGACCCATTCGTTTGTGCCATAACCAGCTTTCATCTTCTTTAGCTAGTATACATGCTTTAGTTGCTTCATCCAGAACATATATGTCGTTTGGAGCTCGACTTGCTGTAGCCACAATTTTACCATACCTGCCTTTTCTGATTTCACATTTTGTGGAGTTGAATAGCATTTGTCCTTGATCACACATTTTTCCAACACTGAGAAAGTTGTGATTCATGTTTTCAACCAATAGAACATTCTTGGCTATAACATCTTTGCTTCCGAGAGTGACGGTACCTAATCCTATAACATTTGAAGTTGCATCATTTCCAAAGGATATGGTTCAATCCTTCTTCTCTTTCAGAGATACAAATTTCCTTCTATCTCTAGTCATATGAGTTGAGAAACCGATGTCAACATACCACACATCTTTGTTGTTTTGACCCTTGAGAGCGAGAGCACAATTATCAGTCTTCTTCTTCTTCCATGTTCGTTCATTCTGTGGCTTTGAAGATTCTTCTGGAGGATTGTCAAGTCTGCAGTCTCTGGCTATGTGTCCAAAGTTCTAGCATTTGTAACTTCCATATTATTTCTTAAATGTTCAAATCTATTGATGTCTTTTCGAGCCCTAGGAGGTTCATATTTTAAGGATCTCTTGGAATTGTATTGGTTCCTATGGTATGCGCGACATTCTACAGCTTTATGACCAAATTTTCCACATGAATAAAAAAATCCATGAAAAATATGTAGGTACCTGGAGGGAAATCTTCGTCGAGGAATCATCTTCCAAGGATGTGCTTGCAAATCTTATCCAATGAATTCTACATGTATGTCAGATCTCATAGGTTCATTTTGTTAGCCCCCCCCTATAAATTTTTTGGCAAGCAAACGGGGGCTAAATTGTTTTTGAGCCTTCAAGGAATGCATTTCCTCTGAAAACACAGTCTCCTTGAAGCCTCCATGTGTCTTTTATCCTTTGATAAATTCCCCTCTGCTGATTCCTATTATAAACCCTCTCTGTTATGTGAAGAAATGCCTAAAGGCCCCTTTCTCCTCTTATTTCACCCCCTCTTAGCTCCTATTTTTATTCCCCTTGTCCCCCCTTCTATTTCCCTTCATTACCCTTCAAATTCCCCCAAAATCCCCTTTGAATTCCACCCGTATCCCTCCCTTGGGCTAATTTACCCTTACTCCTCTATCGCACCCCTTCTTGCCTTTAAATCCGTTGAAATGGGCTTAAAACCCACTTTTAACTTTACCATAGGCCCAAACCACTTCCCCTTTTAACCCCCGCCATACATGATAATAGAACTTTATTATAAAGTTTCATATGTTATATAACCCGCTGCTTATGTCGCATAGTCGCAAATCGCGTGTTCGTTGTGCGATCGATCCATCGCAAATATTTGCGATGCGATTTGATCGCGTCACAAATATTTGCGATGCGATCCCCCGATCGCATAATTCCCCGATCGCATATCCGCCCCATCGCAATATCGCAAGCGCAGATTTCTGTTTGGTGCCACCCTCCGCCATCGCACTTTCCGCCTTTGCGATTTGAGATTTCCGTACCGGGTCCCACATCAGTGGCTCCGCTCCATTGTTTTTCCCCGTTTCCCTTTGTGATTCACTTAAGCGAAAACCTTTGGGCCTTTACACTATAATCATTTCTTCCGCCACTTCTCATTGTTTCTGCTGTTCCCACTGTTCTGCACCGTTCCTCCGGGCCTCCAAAGCACTTCTCCACCACTACTGCCCAGGTTTATAACAGGTGTATTTTATTACGCAGATAGCACAGAGAGGTCGTTTCAGCATTTGTCAGCGGACCAGCAAAAGGAATTCAAAGGGGGGTTGGTGCCTGTTATTAATGAAATTAATGTTTAAACCCCGCATTCAAAGGAAAAGGGCACGGTTTGAAGACTTAAGCACGAAAAGGTCATATCCGCGTTTTAATATCAGCAGCACGCATTTCTCCCAGACGGACACTTACCTACAGCACTCTTCATGCCTCCTCGAGCCCTGAAACGATTAATTACACCGACTGAAGCTCATTTAAGACAGTCAGGTAGCAGTTATGGAGGTATGGAGCGGCCCTGCAGATCTTTCAGTCGATTCATTTATTCCAGAAGGCTAGCTCGAAATTGCAGACGACCAGAGGGACTTCAAGAACATATCAAAGGTCAATCTCGACCTGACAGAGATCTCCAAACCAGTTGTAGAGTACAGCACAGTGCCATTAAGTGGTATGGGCGTGAACACTCCCGCCTTACTGACTTAATGAGATTCATTCAATGTCCATCTACTTATGTTCTTCTCATTCTCCTATAAGAATCCCGAGAACATAATGTAAAGGTTGTTGTTGCCTTGTTGGGCATTTGCGGTTAGAGGGATTCAGTTTGACTGTTAGAACAGCCTTGGGAGGGAGTTGCAGAGTAGCTTGTATGTAATAGGCTGGGAGGAGAAGTCTGCACTGTATTAGCCATTGAGCTTATTGTACATGACTGGTTTTGCATCAATTAATCAAAGCACATTTCACAGGATCCTGGTCTATTACTATTGGTGATGTTCTTCTTACTTCGTTTATTGCATGTTCACGTTGTTTCATGTTCTTCAGGCTCGCATCAGAAGTTTGGAATAAGATTCACCCTTGTTAGGTGCCTTATGTTGCTACTCTGCCAGCCCTTAATGTTTTCTGCTCAATGTGTTATCTAAGAATGGTTCTCAGTTAATTTAACCAGTGTAGTGGATGTTATTGCCTGCTCTCTGATGTATGAATTGAATGAAGCCGTTCTTAGATGTTTCTTTGTAATCTTATCTCTGTTTTCCCCTTGGAGTTGCTAAATCATACCTGGAGTTAAATGACCTCTGGTCCGATCTATAAGCTGCCCCTTTGTCCACCTTTGAGAGCTGCCTTTGAGTACGTCCAAGCAGGTCTGGAGTTAAATGACCTCTGACCTGATCTATAGACAGAAAATTGGTTGTCTTTCCTTCTTCCACTTTCTCTCCTTAATGTTCCATTCCACCATCTGCCTAAAAGATCCTTTAGTGTAGATGACTTGCCCTTTGAATGCCTTGGCTAGTGGATGCAAGTAATTTCCTTTCATGACTCCATAGCCCAATGGATGGCACTGTCTTGGCCTATCCTCTTAGCTGAAACTTCCTGCCGCTTTGTTCCTTCCCTCCCATTACTTTCTCAGCCTATGATCTCCTAACCAACCCAGCAACCCTTCAACCAAACCATTTTAAAACCCCCTTTGCGCTTCATACCTAGCCTAATATCTTAAACTTGAGCTTCAAAGCCATATGCCTTGACTATTATAGAGAGATCCCTCTCTGGACCTAGGAGGGCTATATCCTAAGGTCCGAAAGTGGTTCTATGTTGTCTCATCTTTTGGTATTGCCAATCTTGCCAAAACATGGGAACCCCAACATAATGGCGACTCCACTGGGGAAGAGACCACTTTGCCTTTAGATTGGCATTCAATTGCTGATGGTGGACAGCAGCCTGCTCCAAACAGTCAGATTCATCCACCTGGCGACTCCACACTCCATGATCCAAAGACCTGATGACTCCACTGGTGAAAGACTCTGAACTGGTTGAGAAGAGGCAGTAGCCTTCTTTGCATAAATACAGATCCAAACATGGACAGGGATACAAAGTATGATGCTTTGTATAATAAAGTATGCAAAATAACAGAAATTTTTGGTAAAGTCCTGGAGACGTATATGGCTTATATGAATGCAGATGATGATTATTTAGAACAGCCCATGTCTCCTTCGGAGCAAGAACAAACTCAAGACCTAGAAGATGAGCAAGACATGTATGATGCTCAAATATCTATAGAAGATGAGGAGGTTAGTGATCAGGAACCACCTGATTGCGCACCTGCATCCTGTGTTACGCTTACTAGAGAATATCAGGACCTAATAGCGGAAGCTAATAGGGAACGCTGCCTTGAGGAAACAAGAGACTCCATGGAAGAGGTAGAGTCTGATGTTGAAGAAGAGGCTCAAGAAAACACCCCGCCTCCTAATCAGCCAACACAAGAGGAAGAGGACCGTTGTGCTTCTGTCCGTGATGAAAGGGAAGCCCCTCTTTTGATAGAAGAAGAAATTGAACAGATATTAAACCAGCAGTCCACCCCAGAAATCTTCTATAGAACACTCGCTCCTGCTCAGTCATTTTATGAGTTTGATGTTTCAGATTCAGAATACTCCTCTGTGGATCAGGACGAAGAAAGACCTGCTATGCGCCCAGAATGGTGGACTTGGTCAGGTCCGCCTATTTATGACACTGATGGCGAGAGCCACAATAGTATAACCGCAGATGAAGATTCTTTGAATCTTCATTCTGCTCCACCACAGACCATCAGTGAAATCAGAGACCAGCAGTCTTTTCTTTCAGAAAATGAGGAGGAAAGCAAAGAAGAGTTTCTTGAGCGGAATGAAAGCAAGGAGCCCCCTCTTGAAAAAGAGGAAGCGAAGGAATACGCCCCTGCTCAAGAATGCATGGACCTTTTCACGGAGCTCAGCACATCAGAGCAGAACATATCAGAGCTCCAGGAGGACTCAGCTGCAATACACGATGAGTCCTCCAGTTCAGAAGATGAGGGAGATTCTCTCTCTCAAGAGAGTCTTCTTCTTGATCCTGTGATAGAAGAAGAGATCCTGGTTGAAGCCAGCCTGCCAGACATTTGCAGCCAGGCATCTTTTCATGATCCTTATGCACATTTTCTGCATACATTGGAAGAAGGATCAAAGGTCTGGATCAACAACATGTTACAGACAGAAAGAAATTTTTTTCAAAGCTGTTGTTTTTGAACAGAAAGAGTGGGAGCTGCCCTGCCTATCCAGCATGCTCAAGGAGCTGAGCAAAAAGGACCAACCATGGGATCACTTGATGAACTGGTTACATTGGAAGGCAATGTTTGTAAGCTAGACTTGTAAATATTTCAGTAGAGTAGGGTAGGTAGAAAAGGCTCAATAAAGCTCAGTCTATGAGCATGTAGTTAGTTGTTTTCTGTCTTAGAATGTAGGAGAAGAAACCTGCTAGATGATTTAATCTCAGTCAAATTTAAACCGGCGAGATGTATCTAATCTTGCCAAAACATGGGAACCCCAACACATTTTATTTTGTTGTAGAAGGTCCCGCTTCTTCTTCTTTGTAACTAAGACCAATTATGTTGTTGTAATATCATTGATTGTTGATGAGTCATTCCAATGCCCTTGAGCTGTTGGCATAGTTTTGGACAGTTTTTCCCTTCTTCACTTCCTTACGCAACGAGACTAATTCGGTGTCTAATGCTTCCCTTTCTTGGTTGCTTTCTTCCAACTTCTTTTGAAGTGACTCTTCAATACATTTGTGTTCTTCAACTTCAATTTTGAGACCTTGAACTTTTTCTTCAAGAGTATTGGAACGGATCTTCTCAGCATTGAGCTCTTTTATAAGCTTGATTGCCTCCTCATAAAATTCTTCTATGGTCAACCCTTCTTCTTCATTGTTTGATACTTCTTGTTTATTGTGCTTGGCCATAAACAATACTTTCTCATTGGCTTCATCTTTGCTGTCACTTTCTTCATCGGATGATGAGTTATCTTCTTTAGAGAGAAAGTTCCTTTTGGATCCTTTCTTTTTCCCTTGCTTATTGAATTTATTAAAGCCTTTCTTTCCTTTTGAGTTGCCATCACTTTTGTTCGGACATTTTCCTACGAAATGCCCAACCTGATCACCACAACCGAAACATATCAATGGAAGTTTACCTTTGAATTTTCCCTTACCAATTTTTAGTTTTCTCGTAAAGTAAGCATATTCTTCATCTGAAAGACCTTCTCCATCATCTCCCTTTTCTTCACACTTGCAGATGCATGTCATTTCAATTGAAGGTTGTTTGTCCTTATTGGTTTTCTTAGATGCAACGAACACAGTTTCTAGATTTGAAGTACCCTCTTCTTCATCAAGTCTCATTTCATATGCTATGAGAACTCCATGTAATTCCTCTTTGCTGAGTTTTTCCAAATTTTCACTGTATTATAAGACTGATACCTTTGGGTTGAATCTCCATGGTAACGTTTTAAGAATCTTCCGTATAATAGTCTTCTCGTCAACTGGCTCTCCCAATCCTTCCATATTATTGGTTATTTCATCAACGTATTGGAAGTATGCAGCAATGTTGCAATCTTCTTTCATTCTGAGTTGCTCAAATTTTTCTCTATAGATTTGAAGCTTTGCTTCTTTGACATTTGATTCACCTGCATATATATTCTCAAGCTTGTACCATACATTTTTGGCGGTTTAACAACCCAACACCTTATGATAAGTAGATTAAATAAGTCCACTGATAATAATATGCTTTTCTTTTGCATCATTTACCAAATTCTTCTTGCCTTGTTCATCCGCGATTGATGTAAATCCATTTTGAACAGTGTCCCATACTTCGTAACCTTGCGCGAAGAGATAGACCTCCATTCTTCCTTTCCATAGTGCATAATTATTTTCATTGAATAGAGGTACACCATTCTTGGTATGTTTTATGACCTCCTTCCAGCTATTAAACTGTTATTGAAGGAACCAAGCTCTGATACCAATTTTTGGAATACTAAGAGGGGGGGTGAATTAGTTTTTCTTTCAATTAGAGCATTAGTTAATCTTCAATTATTATCGATGTTTGTACAATGATAGAAGTAAACAAAAGGAACACAAATGCACACAATTTTTAAGGTGGAAACCCACTCTGAGACAAAAACCACCTAATTATTTTCTAATAATTCTTTAATATTCAACTCCAATTGAAAATAAAGCTCCAACTTCCTAGAATATAGAAAAGCATTCTTCTCCAGCTCCCACTGGATGGATGCTCCAACGCCCAATATTCTTCAGTATTCAACTGAACGGATGCCCCAACACCCAATTAGCTACAACTCACTCTACCACCCTATAGAAGAATAAAAGAAGAATGGACTCCTGTACCAGGGAAAATGGTCCACTTTACAATGATATAGAATGATGTAGAAAAAGAAGACACACTAGAACATAACCCCAACTATGACACAACCACCTAATGATGATCCAATACCACCCAACACTACCTCTTCAACTCTTGGCAGATAGACACTAGTACAATTTTTACAATAAAGTATTTACAATGACTTAGTACAATGGTACCTTTACAATGATTGTATGCAGTGCTTCCCACTTGAAGACTCCATGTGATGAACTTCGTGCTGTTGTTATGAACCTTGGCTGTTGCTCTTCCCATGCTACTCTCGGCTACACCTTGCTTTTCTTTGCTGCCCTATAAATTCTGGTCCTTTGCAGCCCTTGACAACACATGATCTAGCTTTTTCTTGCCTTCTAGAAGCTCGAGATTGAATCTGGTGTATCTCTGTTATTTCTGATCCTCAATATTTGATTTTTGGTCTTGTAGTATTCCTCTAAGTCATATTTCCAATTCCACAGGTCTGATCCTATTTCGATTCTTCAAGAGAGAGTTATGCCCAATCTCTCATAATTCCCTAATTATGGACTATTTCAGTAGAGCGAACTTGTACGGAATTCCACGTGTCACTTTTTATTCATTCGGCTCTGAAATTGATAGAGAAAAAAATATATTCTGTGCACTATCTTCTAATTTTTACGAAATTCCAATCTGATACTTAGAGAGAGAGTTATGAATATTTTATCAAGGTCACTTCTTTGAGATGAATTTCAGGATCCTGCAAAAACCCTGACTTCCACAGATCATATCTCTGAAAATATTGTGCATCTTGATCTAAAATTTTCACAGAAACTTCCTTGGGATTTCTTATTTGCCTCATTAAAATTTCAGCTTCTGAACCTTCTTAGAAAAAAATTTAGAGTGAAAATGCCACGATGACCTGTTTCAGATGGTGAAATCCCTTGCATAAGGAGGAAATGAGGATCACAATTTATATAAATGCTTAGGTTGAGAGGGGCTTCAACAAGTGAATGTGGGAGGTATTTTAGGAGCTTAAAAAATATTAATTATTACTTTTCAATAACCCATGCCACAACCCTATGGGGTTTTAGCCCACTAACTGGGGGTATAAAATTCAAACATGAATATCTCTCAAACCGTGAAGAATTACGTGGCGTGCCATATATCAACAAAAACATATCGACAAATAGAAACCATCAAAATCATTCTTGAACTAGAGTATATTAATTTGGTAGGTCAAAATTCCCATGCAATATTGGGTTGGCCCCTGGTGCTGCTTGGGTTGACATCAATGACAACCGTTGATCAACAAACTATTGGATTAATTCAGGTGTCCATTAAGTGACCTTTTTGTCTTTCCAATGGGTTTTGAATTATGCTAATATTGAAAACCACTCCTGTAATTCATGCACAAAAGTCACAAAGAAGATCTCGTGAATGAAGATATAATTATGCTTCCAACCTTGAGGAGACAGTTTCTTACTTATGTTTTCCTTAAGGGAAAATTCTTGAATTTTATTTTCAAACCAGTCTTCTAATTCATGGTTTGATGGCTACCACATCATCCAATCTCTCTCAAAATTATCCTGGTCCTAGCAACAGAACCATTTTTTGGCTTGAGGGGTCCTGACCTAGGTTCGAAGTTAAGGTTAATGAACAAAACCCTCTTACTACTAGCCCTTTCGGAAATGACCTACTTTTGCAAGTCAAAGTCTCACCCAAAGCAGTATGGGGGGGGGTGTTGGAACCAGGTTTCCAGACCCTGAGAGAGAATTAAATGATGTGGGTGTCTTCAGATCTAAAACAACTGTGATCTAACCTTCGCAACATAAGCCCTAACCGAAAACCATAACTAGGAAAATTTAGGTCAATTTACACAGGTACCCTACGCGCACATTGATACAGATTCCATGTTAAATATTGCAACAAGAAAAAGTGAAAGTGGCATCCAGAAACATCATTCCTTGATCCTAGTGAAAAATAATCACCTAAACTAGGTGGGGCCCACACAGGCTATTTTTAGGTGTATTTCTATTTTTAGAATGGTGAGAATATTCTAAAATTAGTAGGATGTTGATTCTATATGGTTGATAAAATTCTATCTTTGGATGAATTTCTATTTTTAGAAGATGGGCGAAGTCTATTTATAGATCGCTAATCTAAAAATAGAATGCATGTCGATTATTATTAGCCCTTAATAATAATCAGACAATAAATAGTAACTTATTCTCTTGGAGCACTTTATTTCAGTGAACATATGTGGCACATCAGTGGGTTGAAGGAATTATGCAATTCCTAGGGTGGTTGGTGACTCATGCATGGAGGACTTCGTTATAACTGATAGTGGCAAGTTGTAACAGAGTTGGAAAAGTAGTTATGTGAGTTGTTATTTAGTTTTACTCTGTTCAGTGAGTTAAAATTAGTTGTACTAGTTGTAACTGAACATACACTAGTGAAAGATGAGTGAATTAATTATTTAATTAATTCACAAGTAGTGTCTTACTTGCAACTGAAGAAATACAGCATTTAACTACTTGCATGTCAGATCTAGTGGAGACCCAGTGGAGAGATAGGTGAAAGGATGAGATGATATATCTGTTGTGACTATAGTGATGCATTCAATGCATCTCCACACACATTGGAGATGCTTATGAGGATTAGACATTCAAGGCAAGGCAAGTTCGAATTCATTTAGGGATCTTCTTCAGCAAGGATTGCACAGTGGAGGCAGGCTGTCAGGAGGCAAGATATTGGTGCATGGAGGTGAAAATTTCTGCAAGACAATGTGAGACAATTGTATATTGTACTAAGAGATATATGAGTTGATATTTGTATGATATTTTTACATGTTCCATTGATATACATAATATATGATAGTTGTGGTTTTTAGCTTTAAGCTTTCCCAGTGAAACATTCTTGTTATGTGCGATTGATTTTGCTTCATATGTGTTTTGCAATTGGCGATTTAATTTCTGTAAAGAATTAAGTGGAAGGATTTTGTATTTAACATAAGATTAATTTGTTAGATCAGGATAATTTGAAAATACATTATTTTTTTTTTATAAATTTCTACATGGTATCAGAACAGTGTTGATCACTAGAGATTTCAATATTGAAGTAGTGCTAAGTTTTGTGCTGGTGGAACAATTCGAAATTGCTGCAAGAATTTCTTGGTGTGACAGTTGAGTAAACATTGAAATGGCTTTCAATGGGTTGTGGTTGGAGTATGCACTCAAGGGTAGCTGGGAGTACATATCCTGGAAGGACAGGATGGAGGCGGTGCTTGAAGATAATGTCTTGTAGGATTTCATCGATAACGATGTTCCTAAGCCCACTTCGACGGATGCTATAGTACTTGACGCACGGCAAAAGAAAGTAGCAAGGGAGAGGAGGATTCTGTTGGAAGGTGTGAAATACCATATTTTGTCAAGCCTTCGTGGGAAAGCCACTCCATTTTCAATGTGGAAGGCTTTGACAGATCTTTTCCAAAGTAGCAGTGACCATAGGAAATTGGCACTGAAGGATAAACTCATAGAAATCAAGATGGAGAAGAACGACACTATTCTAGTATACTTGAAAAATTTTGTCCAATGCAGGGATGAGCTTGGAAGTGTAGGAGTCAGTGTTTTGGATGATGACTTGGTGAGCTTGGCTCTCCTTGGGCTTCCGAAGAGTTGGCATAGTTATCAAGACTCTGTCAATGGACAGGAGAAACTACAGGATTGGGAGTGACTGTGGTCAGATCTAGTGCAAGAGGAGATAAGGCGGACCACCAGGGATGGCTCTTCATCAATGCATGACAATGAATAGGATTGTGCTTTGGCTGCCAAGGAAAATAAGAAGAAGGGGAAGAAATTCCATTCTATATCTGAGGCTGGAGAAGATGGCAAGGAGTATAACATATCCAAAGTGAAGTGTTTCACTATCATGAGTATGGACATATTGCCACAAATTGTCATTGGAGTTGCAGCTGGTGAAGCCCTTGCCTTGCAATTTCAGCTTCAATTCTCATTGATCACATGCATGGTTTCTAGTGCATTGGGATCAGGGTGGTACTTGATAGTGGTGCTTCCTTTCACATGACAGTAGATGACAAATTTTTCAATGACTTGGTGGAGAAAGATCTCCAGATGCATGTTGAGTTGGGCGACGATGGACGATACAGTGCAATCAGCGTTGGTACCATTACCTTTCAGAGGGCATCAGGTAGACTCTTTCATTTAAACTATTTTATGCATGTTCCTGGTTTGATTAGATAACAGTAAGCATGTGTAGTAATAACAGAATAAACCATCACACATAAGCATCACACAAGAACACCAGGATTTAAGGTGGAAACCCAAGTCGGGAGAAAACCACCGTTGTCGTCGTCTCAGTCTTCAATATTTATTATATAAAGAAAACATGTTACAACCATGTACTGGCGCAGACTCATAACAGCACGCAGGCACCCACCTGCACAAGGCTACAACCTTCTTTCGTTTACCAGCCTCTCCTGGAAGGGAGCTACAACCCCTTGCTCTCGTTTACCAGCCTCTCCTGGAAGGGAGCTACGACCCCCTTCTCTCGTTTACCAGCCTCTCCTAGAAGGGAGCTACAACCCCCTGCTCTCATTTACCAGCCTCTCCTAGAAGGGAGCTACAACCCCCTGATCTCGTTTACCATCCTCACCTGGAAGGGAGCTACAACCCCCTGACTGAAGGCTACAACCCTCAGCGCTTGTTGTGTAACCAGCTCCAAAAATAGAAGAAAAGAGATATCAACGCCTTAGAAATGAGCCACTTCGAGGGGGAAACCTCCAATACATTACATAAATGAACAATTCTTGGATGAAACAAATGAACAAAACCTCCTTCTATATATAGGAGTCCATGGGGCCACAATATAATCCTAGTGGGGCCACAATGTAATCCTAGCCGACCTAACAATAATAATGTAAGGGCACAATAATAACAATATGGGGGTTACAAGGGTACAATAATAACAATAAGGGGGGCTACACTAACATAATAAGGGGCTACACTATTAATATAGGGGCTTAACATGCCCCTCTCCTTCAAACAAGTGTTGTCCTCAACGCTTGATTATTTCTTGATGCTTCTGTATAAAATTCTCATCGTCCCATGTGGAATCTTCTACAGGAAAGTTCTTCCACTTGCTGAGATAATTTGAAATTGATTGTACTTGTCAATTTCTTGTTTCTGTGACTACTTCAAAACTTCTTTCGATGTGATGTTGATATTCCTATTGTTTTATTAGATTCTGCACCAAAGTTAGGTTATCCTTTGAGAGTTGGAGAACTTGTTGTTGATGCTCAATGTCATCTTCCACTAATTTATCATCCATATTAGCTATTATTTTATCCTTCAAACCATGCAACTTAGCCTCCATTTCTTCTTTTAAACCATCTATTTCAGCTTCGGTTGCTCTTCGTAAGATCGAAATTTGTTGCACTTGGTACCGTAATTTTGATATCTCATACTGCAATTCTTCCACTTCATGCATCATAGTATACATTTCTGAGGGCTTAATGGGTGTTGAATTCTTTTTATGAGACATTTCAGAACGAAATACTGAAATATATGCTCAATAGGCCCTTGGAATCACTTCAAACTGATTTTTCAAACAAGGTTTATGCAATTCGGGAAAAACAATACACACCTTTTCCTTGCTTTTGAGGAGCTCGATATTGAAATTGTATTATCTCTGTGATTGTGGCTCTTAAATATCTGAAATTTAGCACTGAAGTAGCCCTCTGAATTCTCTTTCAAATTCCACAGGTATGACCTGATTTGGATTCTCCAAGACAAAGTTGTGTCCAATCTCCCACAATGACCTAATTCTGGACTAGTTTAGTAGAGCTAACTTGTACGACTTTCCACGTGTCACTGTTTCTTCCTTTGTCTTTGAAATTGATAGCTAAGAAACTACAGTCCATGCACTTGCAAGCACTTTTTATGGCACTCCAATCCGATGCTCAGAGAGAGAGTTATTAAAATTTTCCCACGATCACCTTTTTGAGATGAAATTCAGGAGCCTGAAAAAGCACTACCTTCCACAAATCATATCTCCAAAAATATTGCGAACCAAGCTCTGAAATTTTTTGAAGAATTTCCTCAAGATTTCAGCTTCGTACCATATGAATTTCAGATTCTGAACCTTCGTAGAAAAAAATTTAGAGTGAAAATTCCACGATGACCTGTTTAGGAGCCTGAAACAAGACCTGACTTCCACAGATCATATCTCCAAAAATATTGCGAACCAAGCTCTGAAATTTTTATACAAGATTCCTCAAGATTTCAGCTTCGCACCCTAAAAATTTCAGCTTCTGAAACTTCGTAGAAAAAAAGTTATAGCGAAAATTCCACGATGACTTGTTTGGAGCAGCGAAACCCTAGAATCCAAAGGCTCTGATACCAAATGTTGTGAAACCAGCTCAAAAAATAGAAGAAAAGAGATATCAACGCCTTATAAATGAGCCACTTCGAGGGGGAAACCTCCAATACATTACATAAATGAACAATTCTTGGATGATACAAATGACAAAACCTCCTTTCTATATATAGGAGTCCATGGGGCCACAATGTAATCCTAGTGGGCCACAATGTAATCCTAGCCGACCTAACAATAATAATGTAAGGGCACAATAATAACAATATGGGGGTTACAGGGGTATAACAATAAGGGGGGCTACACTAACATAATAAGGGGCTACACTATTAATATAGGGGCTTAACAGCGCCACCATGGACCACGTTTCATCAATTTTCATACTGGATCCAATAGCTTCAATAGATCACAACTTGCAGGCCACTTTTCATCATATTTTCAGACTAGACCCACTCCACACATTTAAGCTCAATCATACATCAAACTGAAACCTATACCCTTATCAATTCATTCGATGAATCATCAACCAATCAATCAACAACTTGATCTTTTCTCAACATAGTCAGCAACATAATCAATATTCAGAAAACCCAGATCTGTATGAATACATCATAGACAGATAGCAGTAATACAACAGAACAGATCAGACATTTCATACCACATACTTCAGCAAACCCTAGTTTTCATACGCGCTTTCCTTTCACTGATCCGGCGTATATACGCGCTTTCATGTATATAAACCCGCATATACATCTGCACATATTATAGAACTAATTTCACAACCCATACGCGCTTTCTCTTAATCCAACCCGCGTATATACGTGCTTACTCTGTTTCAAACTTGCGTATAGATCTTCAGACATTTTAGGTCAGCACAATTCTTCATAATAGATGCATAGATCAGATTTTACCCTTCACTTCAGAAACATGTTCACCTCATCTCAGATCTAAACATTTCATAAACAGATCTAGAAGATACAAATACATTTCAGATCTAGAGATCCCTCTTCATCATTTTCTTCACTGGTGCATTATGAAATCAGATCTATCATTCAACTGTTACCCATTCCATACATATATACTTCAAAGAGAAGTATTCATTAAAACCCAGACATCTTGCACACACCCTTTGCACAATGATTTTCTTCTCCTTATATATATTTAGCCTTTGTCAATACCATGAGCCAAAACCATACCACTTCCGATGGTATTCCTGGACAGGATCAAATAGACAATCCAGCGCTCAATACAATGGGTCAATACCATGGTAGTAACCCCTGGTTTTACACATTTAGAGTGAATTTGAGCATACGCGACTTGGCACGTACTTTTCCGCGTGCATACGCGCCTTCTCCTTAACAAACCCGCATGCCTTGTAACATACACTTTTCATCATTGTTCTAGCACATAATTAAGATTGCTTTCTCTGGTCCTTCTGAGCTAATTTTAGAACATTAGATTTACATCATTAATAAACTCATCAAGCATCAAGGACAACTTCATCAAGTAGGTTGCCATCATCTTCATCAAGTGGGTTGTCATCAAGGACAACACTCTGCATCATATTGCCAACAATATCCCCCTTTGGACTTGATGGCAACCACGATGGTGTTTGATCATGATCACAATAGATAGATACATTAAGCATAATGATATTCTCCCCCTATTCAAACACCATGTCACTCTCTCCCTTTGACATCAAGGGCAAAGGGCGGATCGAAACCAACACAAGGTATTTCCCTCATGTAGAAAGAAGAGCGCTGTAGAACTGATGTATACTGAAGTTACCATGCTCCCCCTGAGTTCATGCTGAATGTTCAAACATATTTTCCAATGAAGTACATGACTCTATGACCTTCCTATCACCAAGGACTCATACTTACATCAAAGATCCAATCAAGTGGATTTACATATGAGACTCAAGTACCCAACCAAGTGGGTTTACACACTTTGACTCAAGTCCTTACATGACTGAATATTACAATTTTACATCATAGGTCTCAACATGACCTTTTTATCAAATTACAAATATGAATTTTTATCACCAATACCAGAAATACCTCAAGAGAGAGATCATATTTTAGAACCATCATAATGCCAACAATGCATTATACTCAGCAAGGCTAATGCTCCCCCTGAAAATGTGCATCCACGCATCCTTTCCATATGACCAAGGCTCCTCCTTAGATTTTGCAACCTAAATACTTTCAATAGCAAGTCATCAGCAACAATCTCTGCATGATCTATCCGTATCTCTGAATCATAAGACTTCCATCTCATTCATGTGTGAAAGCAAGGAATACTCTTCAGCAAAAAGCAAACAGGGCTCATCCATAAACTCATCATAATAAATCATGTATCATGTCATCATCATTTAGAACTGAGACATAAGCAGATATAATGTCAATAATGCAATCATCAATAGTCAGACGGATGCTCCCCCTGAACCTGTGTTCCTGATCTTCAGCTGTCATACTAATTTTCTTATCATAAATGCATACGCAGTTGTCTCCACTATAACTCGCATGTATACGCGACTTTAATTCATTAAACCCGCGTATGGAAAGTGAAATACTGAAAATTTCACACTCCTTCTTCTCCCCCTGAATTTGTACCACCTGTACCTGTCTTCTTCACAACAGATGCACTGTCAGAAATAAACATAACCAGAATTACCAAATCAACCATGAGAATCATCATACATTGCTCCCCCTGTGATGATACATTACTAATCTCTATGATGGATCTCACATCATTCCTGCAGTCATTATGAGAAGTAAGCTTTAGAAGCGGATGACTGCAGTAGGGTCAATATTCCCTACGTTTCTGACCGGTCTTCCTTCTTTTTCCAGCTTTTCTTGAAATTTCTTATTGTGTGCTGGAAGTTCTCCAATTTCTCAGATCTATTCATCCTGCATTATTTTTCTACATGTCCATACTTGTTACAAGTATAGCATCTTATGTGACCATAAAAGTAAGCATAAGGATCATAATGTGTTGTTCTATTCTTCCTTCTATTGCAATCAGCTGCTTTATGACCATACTTGCTGCATGAAAAACAATATCCCTTGAAGAAACCAGAGTACCTTTCTGTGTAGAATCTGTTTGTTTGTGACTGAAACAATCTTCTTCTGTAATTGGCTACAACATGCCCATAATTATGACATTTAAAGCATTCAACATTATTGAATGATTTCCTTTGAGTGTTCATGATTGTCGGTTGACTTCTTGTTTCTTTCAACTCTTCAAGTTTTGCATTGACATCCTTTGAATCTTTAGCACTTCCTTGTGAACTAGATTCTCCTTTAACAGTTTCATGAAAACCAAGACCAAGTTTAATAGCAGGAGATCTTTGATTACTAAGAATATTGTCCAGAATCTTAGTGCTATCTTGAAACCTCAAGAATTTATCCTTTTCTTCTAATTTACCTTTGAGAATGTTTACCTCAACCTCCAATTTTTGGCATTGCTTCTTCATGCTTTCTTCGACCCTTTTTCCTTCTTCTACTTGATCATTTAATTTTAAAATTTCTTCCTTCAACCAATTTTCTTGTTCTTCACATGTTTGTAGCAATTCTTCATTCTTCTTATTTGTTTTTTCCAGATCTTCTTTGAGAGAGATGATTTATGCTTCAAGTCTTTCACTTTGATTGGTTGCATAAACATACAACTTTTGATACTTGTCTATCTGTCCATTCAGTGTTTCTTTTCATATCTTTGTAGATAGATTCTCTCTTATGAAATTGATTCCAATCATTGCTTTCATCATTGATCTTGAGATTTGCTTCTAGACTTATACTGTTACTTTCACTATCTTCACCATTGCATGCACAAGAAGGTGAATCACAAGAACAACAATCAATACCTGTTTTCTCTTCTTCATTTTCTGCTACACATGTTTTCTGAGGTATATCCTTTTGAGTAGCCTTCTTCTTTTGCTTCCTTGCCATGAGCACTTTCAGATCTTGGTCAAAATATTCTTCATCCTCATCATTATATTCATTTGTATAATAACTCTTTATCTTTTCAAATTGTTTCCCTTTATCATGATTTTCTTCATAAGGACATTTAGCAGCATAATGACCAACTCTCCCACAAGTAAAACACTTGAAGGGTAGCTTACCTTTGAATCTTCCAATACCTAGTTGGAGTCTCCTTACAAAATTTGCTTCTTCTTCTTCTAATATATAACTTGATTCCTTGACAACTTCCTTTTATTTTCCTTTTGCACACGTTTTAAAAGCAGCTTCTTTGATTTGAGAGGGACCTCCTTGTCTCATTTCATAAGCAGTCATAATACCATGTAGTTGAACAATAGTAAGAGTTTGCATATCTTGCCTTTCTTCAATAGCTAACACTTTTGACTCAAATTTTGAAGTTAAAGATCTTAAGACTTTTTCCACCAGAGTAGTATCGGTTATGGTTTCACCCAAACTTCTCATACGATTTACAATATCATCTATATGTAAAAAGAAACTGGCAATACTCTCATCACTATGCATCCTTAAATTTTCATATTCAATTCTGAGATTTTGAAGTTTTGCACTTTTTACCTTTGTATCTCCTTCATAGCTCAGAATGATTTTGTCCCATATTTCTTTTGTTGAATTTAGCTGCATCACTTTAGCAAATTCTGGTTCAGACATGCTGCCTAATAAGACATTGACGGCTTTGGCATTGATTTCATATTTCTTCCTTTCTGCTACATCAGTAGGAATACTTGCCGGATACTGATAACCTCCTTCCACGAGTGCCCATACTTCTGCACCAAGACTTTGCAGATATGCTTTTGTTAGTATCTTCCAGAATAACAGATTATTTCCATTGAATAGAGGTGGCCTTATAGACATTACCCCTTCATGACTTCCCATTTCGACGGATCTCCTTCAAGCGATCAAGCTTCTGTAGAAGGACCTGCTCTGATACCAATTGTTGGGAAAAATACTGAGAGGGGGGGGGGGGGGGGTGTGAATCAGTATTTAGGACTTACTCAAACTTTTACTTTTTCATTCTCTAAAAACCATACGCTACTTTGCTAAAGCCAACTAGCGTATACACGCGGATATCCTTCATAAAACTCGCGTATATACAGAGATCTTATTATGCCATTAATTCTTTATTTAGATCTATGCAACATTCATTCTTCTGATGATTAGATAATAGTAAGAATGTGCAGTAATAACATAATAAACCATCACACATAAGCATCACGCAAGAACACCAAAAGCCTCAGGAAGAAGGCTAAGTCGGAGAAACCAACGGGCATCTTTAGCACAGGCTTCAATATTTATTATATAAAGAAAATGATAAACATACAATCCATGTGGTCATAGACTGTCATTATCAGTATTCAAACTGTTGTTACAATCTTCTGTTTACTGTCTTCTGTTGGAGTTACAACCCTTGCTCTCAAGCATGTTTTCCTGAAGGGAGCCACACTTCTGCCGTTTACTGCTCTTGAAGGGAGCCACAACTTCATTGCTGGACAAATTTTCCTGAAGGGATACACCTCTGCCTGCTTAATGCAAAATGCACCATAAGGAGCTTACAATCCCCACTGTTGCCACACCTCAGCACCTCTATGGACCACGTTTCATCAATTTTCATACTGGATCCAATAGCTTCAATAGCTCACAACTTGCAGGCCACTTTTCATCATATTTTCAGACTGGACCCACTCCACACATTTAAGCTTAATCATACATCAAACTGAAACTTATACCCTTATCAATTCATTCAATGAATCATCAACCAATCAATCAACAACTTGATCTTTTCTCAACATAGTCAACAACATAATCAATATTTAGAAAACCCAGATCTGTATGAATACATCATAGACAGATAGCCGTAATACAGCAGAACAAATCAGACATTTCATACCACATACTTCAGCAAACCCTAGTTTTCATACGCGCTTTCCTTTCATTGATCCGACGTATATACGCTCTTTCATGTATATAAACCCGCGTATACATCTGCACATATTACAGGACTAATTTCACAACCCATACACGCTTTCTCTTAATCCAACCCGCGTATATACGCGCTTACTCTGTTACAAAATTGCGTATAGATTTTCAGACATTTTAGGTCAGCACAATTCTTCAGAACAGATGCATAGCTTAGATTTTACCCTTCACTTCAGAAACATGTTCGCCTCATCTCAGATCTAAACATTCCATAAACAGATCTAGAAGATACAAATACATTTCAGATCTAGAGATCCCTCTTCATCATTTTCTTCACTGGTGCATTATGAATTCAGATCTATCATTCAAATGTTACCCATTCCATACAGATATACTTCAAAGAGAAGTATTCATTAAAACCCAGACATCTTGCTCCCCCTTTGCACAATGATTTTCTTCTCCTTATATAGATTTAGCCTTTGTCAATACCATGAGCCAAAACCATACCACTTCCGATGGTATTCCTGGACGGGATCAAATAGACAATCCAGCACTCAATACAATGGGTCAATACCATGGTAGTAACCCCTGGTTTTACACATTTAGAGCGCATTTGAGCATACGCGACTTGGCACGTACTTTTCCGCGTGCATACGCGCCTTCTCCTTAACAAACCCGCGTATGCCTTGTAACATACACTTTTCATCATTGTTCTGGCACATACTGAAGATTGCTTTCTCTGGTCCTTCTGAGCTGCTTGTAGAACATCAGATTTACATCATTAATAAACTCATCAAGCATCAAGGACAACTTCATCAAGTAGGTTGCCATCATCTTCATCAAGTGGGTTGCCATCAAGGACAACACTCTGCATCATATTGCCAACATTGAAAATGGTGAGCATATTCTAAAATTAGCAAGATGTTGATTCTAGATGATTGACCAAATTCTATCTTTCGATGAATTTCTATTTTTAGAATATGGGCGAAGTCTATTTATAGATCGCTAATCTGAAAATAGAATGCATGTCGATTATTATTAGCCCTTAATAATAATTAGACAATAAATAGTAACTTATTCTCTTTGAGCACTTTATTTCAGTGAATAGATGTGGCACATCAGTGGGATGAAGGAATTACGCAATTCCTAGGGTGGTTGGTGACTCATGCATGGAGGACTTCATTATAACTGATAGTGGCAAGTTGTAACAGATTTGGAAAAGTAGTTATGTGAGTTGTTATTTAGTTTAAATCAGTTCAGTGAGTTAAACTCAGTTGTACTAGTTGTAACTGAACATACACTAGTGAAAGATGAGTGAATTAATTATTTAATTAATTCACAAGTAGTGTCTTACTTGCAACTGAAGAAATACAGCAGTTAACTACTTTCATGTCAGATCCAGTGGAGATATAGGTGAAAGGGTGAGATGGACTATCTATTGTGACTATAGTGATGCATTCAATGCAACTACACACACATTGGAGATGCTTATGAGGATTTCGCAGTCAAGGCAAGGCAAGGTCGAATTCATTCAGGGATCTTCTTCAATAGGGATTGCGCAGTGGAGGCAAGCTGTCAGGAGACAAGATATTGGTGCATGGAGGTGAAAATTTCTGCAAGATAGTATGAGATGATTGTATATTGTACTGAGAGATCTATGAGTTGAGCTTTGTATGAGATTGTTACATGTTCCATTGATATACATAATATATGATAGTTGGTGTTTTTAGCTTTAAGATTTCTTGGTATGTGCAATTGATTTTGCTTCATATGTGTTTTGCTATTGGCAATTTAATTTCCACAAAGAATTAAGTGGAAGGATTATATATTTAACATAATATTAATTTGTTAGATCAGGAGAATCCGGAAATACATTATTGTGTTTATAAATTTCTACATTCTGCAATCTCTTCAATAGTCCTTAATACATATCATTTAAGTTCGACAACAATAGATCCATTCATTTATCATTCATCTAAGGCAGAAAATAGTTACGCAACCGATCTAAACACAGTAAACAGAAATAACATGCAGAAAAAAATCATAAAGCAAAAGACAGATGCATTTGATACTCATATTTCATCCAAAACGTTCATTTATTCATTCACAGTTCAGATCTTCCTTACAATGCTTTCACTCTACTCGCGAACACAACCAACGGGGTCCGCAACAACAGGACTAGGGTCTCCGCGCACACAGCCAATAGGAGCATTCTAAACCCATACAAGTTCACCTTTCAACTCATAACATCAAAACATAGTTCAGACTTCTTCTACCACCTCTCGAATTGATCTATACTCCTATTTATACCTTTAGCATGCACTCATCTAAGGTCCACAAACTATAGTTTGCAGCCCCTAGTTCTATCCTTTGGCCCATTACAACTCATGAGGGGCTTTGACCCACCCCAAAGCCCCTTCACATGTGCTTCTCTTAGTGCACAAGACTTAACTTATAAAAAATTTACAAAAAACGCATTATTTTTATCCAAAATTTGGTCCTAAGGGACCCCGCTCCAACATATGCTGAAAATATCCCCATTCAGTGGAAAAAATAATTTTACTCTTGTCTTCTAGAGCAATTCTAATTTGATGGTAACCTAAAAACCCATCTATAAAAGAGTAGGCATCCTTCCCTCCAATAGTATTCAATACTTCATTTGTAAAAGGTGTAGGGAATTGGTCATGCACACATGCATCATTCAACTTCCTCAAATCAACAAAAATTTTGATTACACCCTTTTTCTTGTTCTCCTGAACAACCATGGGACTTGCCCATTCAAATTCCTCCACGGGTTCAATTATGTTAGATTTAAGCATATTTTCAAATTCCTCCTTTACCTTTTCCTTGTAATTTGGGCTCAAACTATAGGGTCTCTATTTTACAGGATTCGCATCTAGTTTCAAAGTGATCCTCATAACTTTTAGGTCTCCTACTATTCCCTTCAGTTCAGAAAACTTTGTGGGAAAGAGCTCTTGATATTCATGTAACAACTTGACAACCTTGTTGACTATATTTTCATCCCAATAATCCAAAATCATTGAGAATTAGGGCTCCTCTTGATCTAAAAATGGGTTGGATAACTTTTAATGTTTTTCAAGAACCTCCCACTCAGTTAAACGAATAAAATATCTAGATTATACTTGACAATTAGCGGAAACTATGCTTGAAAGAGGCGTATGATTTTAAGTGTTTAAGTGTCTTAAGTCCATTTTTTCTTGCTGAAATTAACATGTATAACAGCAACATAATGCAGCAATAAAATATCCACACATAATAGCAAAATTAATGTAGGATTTCACTTGAATATCGTGGGCTACGTCTCCTTTGAGCTTTGTCATCTTGACTTGGCTCTTTGGGATTATGGTAAATATTATTTTACAAGTTCCACACTTAACTCCAATGGATATTGAACTGATCCATAGGGTTTCAAATACCATCTGTATCCCTGTCATGGCTGTCATCACTCTGCAAACAGCTTTAGGCTCCCTTAGACTCAATTCCTTCTGTAGGTGCACTAAGCTACACTGAGCTTCTACATGGTACTAAATCCTTCAAAAGTTTTTTTATGTCCCTAAAACCACACCTACTATCTCCAGCACACATCAGACACCAAATATTGACTGATAATTTTCTCAAAACGAGCACTGCATCCCTAAACTAGGCCTTCCTCCACGGTTTTCCCAAGGCTGCCCAAAACTTCCCTTCAGCTTATCGAGCTCTATAAGTCATCAAATGGCTCTTAAAATCCATTTATTGGATTTATAATGCCAAAATTATTCAGGATAGACTATTTTATCATCAAAAATGACCTTCGGTTGATCTGGTTTCGCTCCAACACCTATCGGCACCCACTAGTACTAGGGTCATTGAAAACTTCTCTGATCGTTTCTCGACCTCTAGAAGTCCTCAAAATATTCTACAACCTCCATCAATGGATTAAAAATTCTGATTACAGTCATAAATGACTTTTGGTTCGCTGCATAAGGCCTCTAGCTGCCCTGGCTAAGCCCTGAACTGTTGTTGGCAAAAGATGGCACTAACGGCCCCTGGAACTTTACTGAATATTCTCAACTTTCTAAAGTCCTCTATAGGCTCTTCAAACCTAACATTAGATTTAGAACAGCTGAAATATCCAAAAATTACTATTGGATCTCTGAATAAGGCCTCTAGCTCCCCTGGCTAGGCCTTAAACTGTTGCTACCCCCTAATGGCCCTGGTGGCCCCTTGAACTTGACTAAAGAAAAAACCTGCTTAGAAGCTCTCTGATGGCTCTAAAACATACTCCATTGAGACTATAATGTCGGATATAGTCGAAATTGAATATTGGCACTCCAAGATTGGGTGAACCTAGCTCCAGATAGAGCCAAAACAACTTTTTTCCCAGTGTCCCTTAAAAAACTCCACTAAATGTGGAGAACTGGACTTAACTCCAGTTAAGTTTGGAAAACTCCGCCAATTTTAGTGGCTGCGTCAGTTAAACCACCCAAATAACCATGCATTAATTTTTGGGGTTAGTGCTGGGCACATGACCCAGATTTTCACGCGGTAATGTGGCGGTTTTTGAGAACTGAGGCTTGGACTGACCTTAACCACCAACCACAATGGATGGCATGTGATAAGGGTTAACCGAAGTTGCAGATGGTTAAGAGTTTTATGTCACACCAGTTTATTTGGCACACGGTCCATGGTTGGTGGTCGTATGGGGGGGAGGGGGGGCGTGTGGGGGGGCTGGCCCCTCAGGGATGGCCTCCCAAACCCCCAAACCAAAAACAGTTACAAAATAAATAGAACCATGCTCCATTGTATTGTAAGAACTACCATGTAGTGTGATGGCACGTGTGCGGGTTAGTGGTTCGGAGGTACATGGTTCGAACCTCCTGAGCTCCACAAAATTTTAATACACGGTCCTGGGGACATGTGGCGGCCTCAGGGCTGGCCACATGTCGCCCTGTAAATGGCTCGTAAAAAACACCTGTTCCCAACACTGAACCAAATTGTGCCACTTGTCAAATACAAATTAGATTGAATGGAATATTTTGAGGAATATTCCTTGGAATATTCTTTTTTAAAATTTTCCCAAATTCCAAGTCAAACTTGGTCAAAGTCCAATTTTTGCAGTTTACTAGACTTTTCAAACTGCGATAACTTCTTCATACGGTGTCAGTTTTTCAAACTGTTCATGGCGCCGAAATCAGGAAGACGAGATTTATCCTGTCACTCAAGTTCAACACACTTTCGAGTACTTTGAGATTTGAGTTATCACTTTGGTCAATGATCCAATTCTGATCACACCTCCCCATTAGGAATCTTTTGGACCCTAAAAGACTGATATATTGATTTGTATAGTAGATGAGAGTACAACACCCTCTTTTTTTTAGCCTCCAAACACTTTCCTTGCATGGCTAGTGCCTTTGAACCACAACTTGAAGGTATTCGACACTTCCCTTCCTAGATGCGCTTGTCCTCCTGTCAAGAACTGTCTTCCTTGCACTCACTCAAAAAAATTTGGCGAGAAATTTGCAGAAGGTAGCTGAACATCGTTTCCTAGATCATTGATCCAAGGTGGCTCAAACAAACATGATATTATAGTATATATACATGCATACATAACTGAAATTTGTATATGTACAAATGATTATGTCTTACTATGTCAAGAAGTCCAACCACTTCTTACCAAGCCACTTCCACGGTGACTTTTGTTGTTGCAAATCTTCTTCATGTGAAACATCCGTTCTCACATCAATGATGGAATCCTTGGTTCCAATTTTTCGAGTTTTTCTAGTCCTCTTGCTGCATGTGCTTGGGACGATTATTTGGATGCAATTTCCAACATTGGGAGACAACATGTCCCCTCTTCTAGCAATGTGTGCAAGTCTTATGCACCTTTTTTTAAAGTTTCCTTTGCCTCAACTGCTTCCTGTATGCCTTCTTCCTCATCCAACATCTCGAAACATCATGGTTAAACCGACAACAATATGCACAACAACTCTTTCTTCCATTTAAGCATGCAAAATTGTCATGCCTTCTAGAAACATAATCAACTTGACTATGGGAAGAATTATACCTCATATGCTTCCTTGCATGTCCATCATTTTTGCCTTTTTGAGGAGATGAACTAGTATAAACTCCAGCTTTCATTTGCATACTAACATCATCGTTCTTGCCTTGAAAACTATCCGAACTCGCATGCTCGCCATAAGCTGCATGTCTACAATATTCTTGCTGCAACATGTTATTTCCTAAATCTACCTCAGGCTTAAAAAGGCAGAGTTCAGGGTAACATCAAACCACGCTCAGTCTGGTAGCTAGCCCTACCAGAACAGGAGAGGGCTCTCTCCGGGTCAATCTCAGCGAAAATTAATCAATAGGGCTTGAGATGACTGAAATAAAAGCTAATTTTAGGCTAGGTATAGGAATAAAGGAGTTTGATTTATTTTTTGGGGTTTTATGTTGGATCAAGGGAAAGGCAGTTTTGGGTGCGAGGATTAGGCCTACTTTTTGCAGAGTTCTAATTGGGGCAAGGTAAGCAATAGTTTTGATGCTTTAGCTTAAGTGGATGGATGAATCAGACTGGTGGGGAGCTAAAGAGGGCAAGAGGGTCTCAAGAGTCCTCCTCAAACATATGAAAACATGTAAAATTAAACAAAACTAAAGGCAGAGCAAGCTACTGAATTCTACCTTTAACACTGATTTTCTTAATTTAAGAAGAAATGAGAATGAGAATGGTACACATAACATCATTGAAATTACAAATACATGGAGGAAAACACCATCAAAACACAGAGCCACAAGGAACCCAAAGAGGGCTGCAAACCCTGGTCTATTCCTTTGCCAAAATTGCAGAATGAATGTACAATGAAGTGCTATGCAATCCCAAATGTCCAACCCTGAAAATGACTGAGAAAATACATCATATAGACAATCCTAACCCATTACCATGCCTCTATGGGTCGAGCTCATCATTCTAGGAGCTGTTTCAACCATATCTAAACTAGGAACTAGAAAATAGGCCATGAAACAACTTGCCTCTATATGCTAGGAAACTGATCCATTCACTCACATTTCACCTTTTGGTGAATGAATCTTCTAGAACAAGTAAAAATGTGCCAAAATTACATCATGAACATTAAATTACATCAATTTAGATCAAAATTTACATGAAAAAGTGAAACTGGCCAAAACTAGGCGAAATTCCGAGCTGTGGAGTGAAACTGGCCAAAACTAGGCGAAATTCCGAGCTGTGGAGTGAAACATAGGCCAAAATCCTCTATGCGCCGCGCCCAAAATCTCTATGCGTAGCACAAGTTTGGAGCTGATTTTGAGGCACTTCCTGAAGTCCAAATTGAGCTCATGATAGCTCGTTGGAAAGCCTTGCCTGTCTACTTTCCAACCCGAGTCTAATTTCTAGATTTGGTGTCCATTTTCCCCTCCAAAAGTTCAATCTCCCAATACTGGTTCCTGTGTGTGCAAAAAGTGGCAGAAAGGCCATTTTCAAGGTGTTCTTGACCCTTTAGGCCACCCAGAACTTGATGAAATCCTTAGGCCATTCCTGAGCATGCATAAATTTTCATAAAAAATCCATAAATACCAAGTTTTCCTCCAGAATATTTCCCAATCATAAGCGCGCGCAAAGTGGCGCTACGCGTCGGGCAGAAAAACCTGTTTTGTGACCAAAAGTTCAAAAGTGACAAAATTTTCTCCAAATTCCTTGAAATTTTGGCTGTAGGTCTCTGATCAAATTATATGCTCAGCCATAGAAGCTTTGGCCAATATTTGGAGTTTTTCATACTTTTTACGCCGCCTCAATGCTTTCTTGGTGCATGCAGTTCAGTGGCGGAATCACTGTCCTGTTCATTGAATGTGTCGGTGTCCGTCATGGTGTTGCAATGTGTATGTCAAGTGTATGTTTGGTTTGTTTAAAATGACAAATTGGTGCCTTGTTTCAATTGCCAAAATATGCCAAATAGGAAGGGACTGTATAGGAAGGTACTGTGGTAAAAAGGGACAGTGAGTATAGTGGACTGTGGGAAAAATATGTTTCAACCAAGTGAAGTTTATAATGTGAAGATAGTCACTTGATTATGTTTTGGGAATCTAAGGTTTGGGATTTTATAAGTGAAATGATAGAGGGAGATTGATAGGGAATGGTAGGTTTTAGGGATAGGGAAAGATGGGAACAAGTGATATGAGTGGTTTTGGGATATTTCACCAATGAAATGGGAAGGAAAAAATGATGATATATGATGTAGGATATAAGGGAATAGGAGAGGGGCTATAATGATGGTATGACGGTGATGGGAAAGGAATGAACAATGTGGGGGAGATGAAGTATTTTGGCACCAAGATCAAACTTTAAAACTCAAATTTCAAACCCCAAGGAGTAATTTTAAACAAGGGAATAGGGTTTAAAATTATTGGCATCCCAACTCTCATATTCAACCATATGACCTCATCAATCACGAGTTCATGGGTACTAAAAGGATGACATGCACTTACTTGAGCGAAAGGACCGAGTCAATTGAAGTTTTTGGAAGCAATAATCAAAAATTAGCGTTTCAGACCTGTGCATCGCGCACCAAACCCAACGCGCCGTGCGCGCCAAGCCTGTGTAATTTTACACTGCGGAAAATGGCCCTATGCGCCGCGCGCGCCCAGTGCGTCGCGCCACTTAGCCAATGCGCCGCGCACCAAAATTTACACACAGTTTGCCTTCAATTTGATTGCGATGCTCCTCCACGTTTTCACTTTGGCTCTTTGATGTATTTAGTATGCAAATGAACTCTTGGAACATAAAAATGATATATATGCCAAGGATCTAACTCTTGATTTCAAAAACCAATTTGTCATGTTGCAAACTTTAACACTTCACTTTGAAACTTTGTTTTGCTTCTTTATTGCTCTTGGACTGATGATGAATTCTCTTTGTCTGCTTTGCAGGGATAACTAGCATTAGATTTGGCAAAGGCGACCAGGGATACGCCTGAAGAATTTGACAACTGAAAATTTTTGAAAATATACATGGTATTTATTACAAAGGACAAAATGACGATTTTTCTTCAAAACAGATTTTTGAAGAAAAGTCATGATCAAGCAATCTGACGATCAAATTTCTTGAGATGAAAACTTATTTGTATCCTCCCTCTGGCCTGCTGGCATTATTTGACATTTTTGAAGACGAAACCCTAGACCTAATGACTGAAAAACCCTAAAAAAGCTTTGCTGACCAAAATACCATCCATGACTATGAATGACTGTAAAATTTATTTTGATGAACTTCGATAAACAGACCTAAGCCAGCAGGTATAAGGCACGAGGGGTATGAGTGACAAAATCCTTCCGTCAAAAGACCGATGCTCCTAATGGAATTCAAATGACTGAAGTGAATGAGACGCCTAAAAAATGAAATGCAACAAAGAGATTTTGATCTCTGATGGAGGGATGAATAGACCGACTCTAACACAACAAAGGCTTAAAGCAATGGAAATCAACTTGAAAACAAACTTGACATGTTTGTGATTTAGAACTTGGAACAAAATTTCTCATTGAAGTTGCCTCACATGCCTTCATGGCTTTGGAGTCTTCGCCATTAGATTGCACGTAACCAAGACCAAATTTCTTAGGCCGTTCCTCAACAAAAATAGGATAAATCATAACTTGTGCATGTTTTCCTAAACCCTTGCCTTCATAGCCCATTTTAAACATTAACTTGGACCCTATACCTATAGTGTGATTTTCAAATGAACCAACACATATTTGTGATGAGGAAACTGAAGACAAATTAGAGTGAATTACCTCTGCTTCACGCATGTTCTTGGTCAAAGCCTCTTGGGCTTGATGGAGCTGCATCTCCATATCATGCAATATTTGAAGAATTTATTCCTTCTCTTTCTTCATAGCAAACAATTTCTCATGAAGTACAGTGCTTCCTCTTCTATCTTCAAATAGAATATGCACCATGTCCTTCAAGATGTGGAAGTCTCGCTTCAGATCTTCATCGAAGAATCTTGTGAAGGAGGAGGATTTGGAAAACTCACTTGAAGAATTTGTCATCGTGAAAATGAACTAAAACAACTTCAACAAATTTCACAAATTTTTCAAAACAAATGACAAATATTTTGAAAAAAATGGCTATAGAGACAAGCTCTTATTCAAGCAACCAAACAATAAACAACTGACAAAAGGGTTTGTTCTTCAAGGGTGACTTTGAGGTCCTTTGGGTAAGTAAGATGCCTTCAGCCATCTCTTCCTTATTGTCCTCTTCTGGACTTAAGCTAACATTATCTCTCCCTTCACCTCTAGCAAACTCAAACAACAGTCTGTTTGCAAACAGTAAAACAGTCAATCTTTTGCACTGTTTAAACACCTTTCAAGTCAAACAAAAACGCTATTGCTCTGTCAATCAAGAAACCAAGTGCTATGTGTTAGTTCCCTGTAATCAGAAAGATTTGAAAAATTCCGACTGCATGGAGAACATCGTTTCAACCACTTTGGGATTCTAGGATCTAGCCCTCCTGAATCCGAAGAGGGATCTCTCCAATAAGTGCAAAGATGGATTTATCTTTAAGGTTTTGGGTAATGATATTAGGCTAGTTATGAAGGCCAAGGGTTTTTGTTTATTTTGGATGGTTGAGCATGATTATTATTTGAGTGGAAATTCCTAAATGGAAAAATTTTCAAAGGTGAGAAGTTGTAAGCAAATAGAACAAGCTTCGGCCAAAAAGATGGATAATTGCAGGTTTTAGTCCATTGGGCTATGGAGTCATAATAGGATTTAATTGAAACAATCAGGTTCAAGCGTGGTCCATGGGGAAAGTCATCTATGTCTAAGGATCTCTTTAAAGTTTGATTTATGGAATTAAATGATACAACAAGAAGGGGAATTAAACAAATGAAGAACAAAGAGCAGCCCAAGATCTGGTAAGTACTTTGAAACTAGCCATCTTTTGACATACACTTAAGAAAAACATAAAAGTAACCCAGGATCTGGTAAGTACTTCGAAACTAGCCAGCCTTTGATACACTTTCAATAGAAAAAACATTTAAAACACAAGGGAAACACAAATGATAACAAAGAATGGCCTAAGATTTGGTAAGTACTTTGAAACTAGCCATCTTTCAACACACTCTAAGGGAAACTTTCAGATAGTCTTTGGGGATAAAACTAGGACCAGGGCTCACCATATCTTCCTTAGTTCATCTCTACTTAACATAAACTGAAAATAACATTTAAGAACAATATTTAGCTAAGACATTAGGACGAGGGAACGCCAGCATTCCTAACTGCTTAAACTGAATTAAATCATTCCTAAACATCACAACTGGAAGAAAACATTTAGATAAAGCTTATCAGTCAGAGAAGGGTACTTATATACAGTAAATCCTAACTCTATGCTTGTTGTTCTTTATCAGAGAAGATGGACAAAGTGAAAACAGAAATAAAATAACAATTTACAATAATAACTAACAGCACCGTCGACATAGACCAGGATCCCATAAATCAGCTTGTATTGATGCTTCAAACCAGTTACAGCTTTAAGTCAAATGTTTCAGTTCAGCAATCATCTTCACTACTCAGCCTAACTATTCTTTCACAAGCAGAGCTTCAAGAGCCTTTGAACACTATTTACAGGTATAAAATTCGAGCACAAGTATATTTCAAAGTTCAACAACCAACCAAAAACAACCCTTTTCTCATCTTCTACAGAAGTATTTATAGAAGGAATGATAAGGTGAGATCTGATAAAATATCTCCTAGGTTCAATTAATACAAATTAATGCTTCTCGGCCTTTGAGGGGCTCAATGGAGAAGTTTACAGATATTTTGTTTGTATTAATTGTTTTACATTTAAGAATTAATCTCGGTGGGAGCTTTTGTTGACTTTTAAGGTTCTGTGTCATGTTTGAAGTAACTCTGCTGATATTTTTACATTAAGTTCCTTTGGCAGAATTAACTATTCGGCTGCGCTGAGGCAAATATCTTCTTTCTTATCATAACTCGGCCTCTGTTGAATGCTTGTGGCTACAGGTGGCACTGGGGTAGCTGAGAGGAATCAATTGGCCTCTGTTGTGGCGGTGGAGGCCTTTCTGTCTGATCAATATTTGATTTGTCTTTAATTATGTTTTAATTTAATGGATTAGGCTTTTGATAATCAATCTTATCTGTAATCCATTAAACTATGGAATTCATCTTCAATCTTCATCTCTGCTATGTTTGGGTCTTCGACACTGATACTCGTTTGTTTGATTTTAATTCTTTGTGTCTTGTTGATGTGCAGGTTCTGCAAAGGGTCCATATGGCATCGATGCCCATGAAGCATCGACGAGACGTGGAGTTTAGACCTTGTGGATGGCTTCCCTTTTGTGAACAAAGGTGTGGGGATCGTCATCCTCGGCCTTTGGTTTTCCTTTGATGTAATGGAAAAACCATTTAAAACCTGCAAAATACAAAAAATATTATAAAATCCTACGTTGTGGGGTAAAACTGCTACGGAAGTTGTGGGGAGGAGCATGGCCATTGGATGGCAGCATCCAACGGTGGAGATTTGCGCGTAGTAGTTAAAAGGGAGCAGTGGGAGAAAAATGGTGAAAGAATTAAGTTAGGGCCATTGATCTTGTGGAGATCTACGGTCAGAACAAACCGGGAGGAAATAAAGCGAAGGGGTCGCTTTATTTGGAAAATGAAATAAAAGCGAAGAAATGGGGTTAAAACCTTTTTTTCGAAGGAAATATGGTAAAAAATAGAGTTGGGGTTTCGGGATGATCGTGGGTCTTCGGATGAAATTGGCCCACGAGATCAATGGCAGAGATCGTGTGTTGAAAACCTTTGGCGAGGGTGGAGGGCGATAGTGTAAAGCTAGATTAAATCTGGGTCATTAATCTGCAGAGATCAATAGTGGGAGTCGTGCGTGATGAATCAAAATAGAAATGGGGAAAGGTGGTTTGGAGGATAAAACCACGGGTTTCATGCGGTGAAAGGGCGGGGAGGCGGTTTTGCCTTTTTGAACGCGATATGCATTCCTGCTCGACACGTGGCTTCGAAAAACAGCTTATATCGCGTGTCCTTTGGGAAATTAACCATCACGCTGAAAGTTACACGATAAGAGATACCGGTCGTTATATCTGGGGTCTCAGATTTGACGGCAGAGAGCGAGCGCGAATTTGGAAAGATGCGCGGGTGGAAAGAGAATGGGTGGTTTTAATCTGGGCCGTTGATCTAAGATCTAGACGGTTGAGATTGAATCTTGAAGAAGGCAGGACCCACAGGAGGCAGGCCTGTCGGGTTAAATATGAACCGTTGGATGTAAGGATCAACGGCGGAGATTTCATCTGGAGATCAAACAAGGAAGATACGAAGGCAGAGAAGCGGTTAATAAGGACCGTTGATCTGCAGAGATCAACGGTCGGGATTGGTTGAAAAAACATTAGGAGCCAGGCTGCATGTTTTTAAACCAAAGTCAGGGAATGCGATCTGGACCGTCCGATCTGGACACGTGGACGGCCCAGGTGCAATCGGGGCTCGGCGATCGGCGGGGGGAGAAACTCGGGAGGCACCGATGCGATTAACTGCGGACCATCGATCTGCAGATCAGATTGACGGTGGAGAACTCATTGGGGGTTGACCAATCGGGGGTGACACTATGTTACCGTGCTCGACAAAAAACTTATGATGTGATTATTTGTTGATCTTTTATCGGCTTTAGATCAACGGTCGATATTGTTTCAAAACTTGCACCGGAAAAAACCCTTTATAATACATGAAAATCAAAAATTAACGAAATGCAAAGGGTTTTGGTGGCTCGGGGCAGAATATATGTATATGAAATGGTCTAGCGCCCGACTGCAAGGCCTTTGATTATATGGAAGGAAAAAGGCCCAGGGCTTATGTATGAGGGCCAATCGCAATCGGAAGTCGGGCTTGGTCTTTCAATCTACCCATTTGGAATTTTTCGATGCGATTGGCACTTCGGGACTTAAACTCTTGGTCCCGGGCGTAAGTTTATATGGAGTGAAGCAGATGGTGGGGGTTTATACAACGAGGGCTCAATCGCATCGAAAATTTTGATGCGGGGCTTTTCAATCTACCCATTTTATATTAAAAAATGATGGTTGGGCGCGTTTAGACCAAAACTTAGGATAAAAGGGTTTTTTGATTTACAAAGGAAAAAGGCAATCGGGAATGGATTATTTCAATGTTTTAACACCTGATTGTGGGCACAAGGGTTATATGAAACAATAATATGATCAGGGTTATGTAATAAAGGGCCAATCGCATTGGAGGTCTCAACTTAACAAAAAGACTTGTACACCCTGATTTTTCTGATGTGATTAGCGCCGAAAGGGCTTAGCACTTGGTTCCAGGGCATGGGAACGTGATGGGGAAGTGGTTAGGACTTAGCCCAAAGGGGATTAAACCTTTAGCACAAAAAAGTGTGTTTTTTATGAAATTCTCAGAGTTTTTTAATGGATTTGGGGGTTTTGACAGAGTTAAAAAAGGAGTTTTAAACTCTGTAAGGTGGATTTTATGAAGGGGGAAATGGAAAAGAGGGGAAAATAGAGAAATTTTATGAGGAGAAGAGGAGGCAAAATGGAGGTTAGTTTTAAGGTGGAAGGAAGGGAAAAATGGCTTTTGCAGCAGTCTTTTCTCTATGGAATCAGCAGAATTTCTGAGTTTAAAATGGAAACAGCAGTGAAGATTTGATCAAAGGGCTTGATGCCTTCATGAGTCTTCAAGAGATAAAAATTTTTGCAACAAAAATTTTTCCTTGAAGGCTCCAAAAAAATTTTAGCCACCATTTGATATGACAGATTTTATTGGTGGCTAACAGTGTCTCCACTTGGGGATGGTGCCTTCTTGAAGGCATCAAGAACTTCAGACTTGCATTCTCTGGGAGGCTGATCAGTGCCTCATCCATTGGGCTGCCTTTCTTTACTTGGATGATCTTATTTGTTCTGAAAAATGTTAGCAGCCACAATGGATCTTCATGAACACAAGCTTTCTACCTACCCAATCCTACTGATCTAACATTTTTTCTTCTTTAGAGTGCACTTGGATTGGAAAACTCTTTTCACAACATTTTATTCTTTTGAAAGCATAAAACTAATCCAATTCTACTCCTTATTTCTCCATGAACTCAGATTAAACAGTTGAGTTCATATGCTTCTCTACCTAATCTACCAATCTGTCAGGATTGAACAGTCTAACAGATTTTTATTCTCTAAATTCTACAACAAAAATTAAAAAACATGCAAGTCAGGATTGAACAGTCTAACTTGATGCTGATCTATGGCATAAAAAACAAGCTGCACATAGACATTATTTTGTAGAAAATTAGATCAAAATGGAAGGCTTAATATCTGAAATTTCAAAGCACTTCATCTTTTTACAGCTCTGTTTTAACTCTTGTTTGAGTTGTTTTTCCTTTGTTGACTGGTTCAGATTTTGAGCTGATTAGAACCAGTTTTTACCTTTGTTCTTGACTCAAGAAATAAACAGATTTGAGTCATTCTTCTTTTGGACACTTAGGTTCAGATTTTGAGCTTGTTTGAACCTTTAATTTCTAGCCTAATCTACCTACTGATAAGCCAAGATTAAACAGTTTGGCACATTGAATTCACTATCCTATCAGCAGTGAATTTAAAACTAATTAGTCAAGATTAGGCTATTTGACTAACTAGAAGTGTGCTTTTCAAGAGTGCAATTTAAGCTTGCACACTTTCAGATTTGTTTTTCTTTTTGTCGGTATGGGGTTGTACCTTTATTTTTTTTACAATCTGCCCTCTTTTCTTTCTTTCATTGTTTTTGTGTTTTTTATTTTTCTAACTTTGAATGCAATGGTGGGTGGAATATTTATAATGGAAAAAAGATAAAAAGGCTTTCAGAACATAATGGATCAAGAGAAGTAATGTTTGAGAATCCTGCCATTGACAGGACCCCCAAACAATTCTGCTCCATTCAACTCTTGTAAGAAATAGGCATTATTACTAGCAGCTGAATGAATGAAGTAAGGGCCAAGCCATAAGTTGTCAAATTTTCCATGCTTGTCCTTATCCTCTCTCCTTGAGTCCCACTTTAAAACTTTGTCCCCAACATTGAAATTGCTGGTCTTTTTTCTTCTGTCAAAAAGCTTTTTAATGTTGTCCTGCTTCTGCAATGCTTTGTTATAAACCTCCTCTCTAATTTGCTGAAGATGAATAGTCTGATTTATCCTTCTAATCATGTCATTATCTTTATACTGAACCTCTTGAATTAACTTCACAATCGGCACACCAAGGCTGGTAGGAAATATTGCTTCAATGCCATACACAAGCTGGTAGGGTGACATGCCAATAGATTTCTTCAAAGTCAATCTGTCAGCCCAAAGTGCATACACAAGATTTGTGTGCCAAGACTTTTTGTTTTCCTCCAACAACTTCTTGATTATGTTCACTAAACTATTATTTGAGGATTCTACAAGTCCATTACCTTGAGGGTAATAGGTCGTGGAATTCCCCAATGTTATCTGATACTTGTGACAGAAATCAACCATCTTCTTTGATCCAAATTTTGTTGCATTATCAGTAATGATATTGGTAGGATAGCCAAATCTAGAGAGAATATTATTCTCCATGAATTTTATGATAACAAAATCATTGGCTTTCCTACAAGGGATGGCTTCTATCCATTTAGTGAAGTATTCTGTGGCAATGAGAATCCATCTATGCTAAGCTGAGGATGATGGATGGATTTCACCTATGAAGTCAAGTCCCCACTGTTGAAAAGGGGCTTCAACAGTGATTGGATGCAGAGGTAGGAGTAGCAGCTTCCTTTTGCCTTCAAGAAGTTGACATTTATGACAGGCAATTATCATCTTGTGCACATCAAGAAAAAGAGTAGGCCAATAGTAACCAGCCCTCAAGATTTTGTTGGTTGTTGTCTTCCAGTGTAAATGGCCTCCACACTCCCCTTCATGGAACTCGTGCTTAACCTTCTCTGCATCATACTCAGGCAAACATTTAAGCAATATACCACTTGCATTTTTTCAATAAAGACATTTATCTATAATGCAATAGTTTACAGCTTTTAATTTCCAAAACCTTGCCTTTGTTTTTGTCAAACCAGGGGGTGTATTCAAATTAAGCAAAACATAAAGAATATCATAATACCAAGAGGAATTCATAAAATGATCTACAACAATGGGAGTTGAGATTTCCTCTTGTTCATCTAAAGCATTAATCATATTAATATCAAGAACTTCAAAATTGGATTCAGCCATTAATCTAGCTAGACCTTCGCCTTTGATGAGTTTAGTGGGTTTTATCTCTAAATCATATTCAACGATAACAGCAATCCACTTACCTCTCTTACCATCTGGGTCTTGTGTTAGAATTTATTTCACAACTGAATTTGGGACAAAGGCAATGATGTGTGAATGCAAAATGTATACTCTGAAGTCTTTTAAGGCTTTAACCAAAGAAAAAGCTTGTTTCTCCATAATTTTATACTTTAGAGGGGCATCCCTCAATGCCTTGATAAATAATGCAATAGGCTGCTCTTGTCCTTGTGGATTTTTCTGTAGAAGGACAACAGCTATTGTATGTTCTGATGCAAATGAAAAAATATAAAAATCTTTTGAAAAATCAGGACTTATTAGAACCGGTGTTTTGGTTAAATCTTGCTTCACCAGTTCAAAGGACTTATTTGCTTCCAAGGTCCATTTTACCCCTTGCTCCTTCTTCAGCATGTTTGTAACATTCCTAAAGAGCTCGGCCAAGTTAGGGATGAACCTTCTCAATAAGTTAATCTTTCCAATGAAAGATTGCAACTCCTTGATGTTTCGAGGATGAGAGATTTGCAATATGGCCTCGAACCTCTTTGGATCTATCTTAATACCCTCTTCTGAAATAATGTGCCCAAGAAGTTTACCTTCTTGGAGACCGAAAAGTGTTTTCTTAGGGTTCAAAGATATCCAAAACTTCCTGCACCTCTCGGAGACTGTTCTTAAATGTTCTAACTGCTCTTCATTTGTCTTTGAAAAAACAGTAACATCATCAAGGTATATAATGATGAAGTAGCCCAGTTCTTCAGAGAATTCTATGTCCATGGCTCTCTGAAAAGTGCTTCAGCATTCATTAGACCAAAGGGAATTTTCACATACATGAAAGTGCCCCATGGTGTAGTAAAAGTTGTCTTTAATTGATCATCAGGGCGAACTAAAATCTGATTATACCCTGAACAGCCATCAAGCAAAGAAATTCTTCTAGACCCTACCACCCTCTGTAAAATATGATCCATCTTAGGCAAAGGGTAGTTGTCTTTCAATGAAGCTTTGTTTAAGTCTCTAAAGTCTATACAAAGCCTGATCTCTCCAGCTTTCTTCCTAACTGACACCAGATTAGACACCCATTCAGAATATCTAATAGGGACAATAATACCAGCTTCATACATTTTTTTGATTTCCTTCTCAACCAAAGGCAGCTGAACAGGGTTTATTCTGCGCAGTTTCTGTTTGAATGGTTTTTTGTTTTCCTTGAGAGGGATTTTGTATTGTATTATTTCAGTGTCATAGGATTTAAGATCTTCGTAACTCCACACAAAAACATCAGAAAATTCTTTAAACAGCTCTATGTATTTGAGTTTAATGTGAGCCAGTAAAGTCTTAGACAGTTTAATCATCATAGGTTTAAGTTCACTGCCTATATTTCACTCCTCCACTTCAGTCTCTACAGGCTCCAATTTTGGCTTCTTGGCCACATCGTTAAAATCAAACTCTTCTTCTAAAGGGGCCAGACCCTTAGGCAAACTTTGATCTTTGGACTGCAAGGTTTCTAACTCCTTTGTTACTAATTCTGCAGTCAATTCTGTTTTGTTTTCAAGTTTTCTAGACAAAATATTAATATTAGCAAGCTCAGGAGACGATTCTTCTTCACCAAGAAAAATTTCTTCACTGTTGCAGTCTGTTTCATAATCTGAACCCGAACAGTGAAGTTCAAATTCATTTCTGAATTGCATGAAGTCTTCTATTTGTTTGTCCCCATCGAATACTTGCCAATATTTTTCGTTATTAGGAACGGCTGGTCTAAATTTTATGTGAGTTGTGTTGTCTTTGGTTTCGTATGGCGTTAAGTATGTTCTAGCTACAAAGGCTAAGCTGTGGGCCGCAACATTTCTTTTTCTTGGGACAAAAATTATCTGGTACTCCTCAAAAAATTTTAAAAGATCCACAACATCATTTCGATAGGCCTTAAGTCTTGGGTGATTTGCGTTGTATTCCCCGTTGACTTGCCTAATGATTAACTCAAAATCTCCATACGCTTTAATTCTCTTGGCTCCTAACTTTTTCAAAAAATTCAAGCCTAAAATCAAGGATTCATATTCCGCTATGTTATTTGAACACTAGAAGTTTAATCTACAGGAAATTATTTCTGTGTGGTTATTCTCAGTGTTTCATATCCAAACACCTGCACCGGCATTGGTTCTAGTACATGACCCATCGAAGTTCATACTCCACAGAGGACTAGATTCGGGTTCATCTTGGGTATTGTCCTCTTCAACTAACGTGCTTTCCGATTGTTCATGATTATTAGCACTTAGTTGAATTCATTTCGGCTTCTCAGGTTCTTCGCTGTGTTGAGGGTTATTTTCTTGACTATCAAGGTTTAAAATCAAAGGACGCATGACTTGTAGCTCAAGACCTGTGTTTAGTTTGTTGTGGTTTAAATGTTCAAAAAACTGCTTTGGCACTTCTGTGTTTTGCTCTTCCTCCTCTCTATCATCCATCAGTTATGTTAAAGTGGCCTATTTAGTGAAAGATTCATCGTTAAACAAGATAAAAGAAACAAGGCCTGTATTTACAGAATACAGAGGAGAGTTTTGTGGTCTGTCTTGGCTGGTAACTGTGTATTGCATATGGGATTCCCTGTAAAGTCTTCTCGTCTGATTGAAAACAGGGATGGTCGCATAGGTCATGTCCATCTGCATAGTCCCTTGTAACTTAGCCCCCCAAGATCTTGATAATAGCATTCCATACTTTGGGGGCACATCAGCCACAACAATGTCCATGACTAAGAATTTGGTTGGAATCTGTGCTAAGTTAACGCAGAGGTCTTTGATTAATCCTAAACATTTTACTCTGCTTGAGTCAAAGGAGTAAAGGTCTGGTGATTTCAAGACCCAGGCTCTCCATCACAGCTTTAGGCATTAAATTATGAGAAGCCCCGGAATCATGCTTGTGCAAAATCTTGTCATGAACGTTTAAACTCACATAAAAGGGAGGAACATGTCCCTCTTGATACTTACCTTCAATCTTAGGATCAAAAATAAGCTCTGGTTGGTCATCATTACGATTGACTGTGTCATTATTCTCTTCAATGTTTAAAACCTTCAAAATTTTGGTCCTATATACATTCTGGGAAGCTAACTCAGTCAAGGGAATAGAGATTTTAATTTTGGAAATTTCTTGCTCCAGGCTGAAAGGAATTTGATTCCTTAAGGTACTTATCTCAGCCTTATTAGCTGCCACTCTATCAGCAACATTAGCTTGCTTATTTGTTCTATTTACATTGGAAAAAATGGTTTTCACAGGAGTACTAGCTGAGGTGTTAGTACTACTAAGGTCTGCACTCTGTTTTGTAACGTTTTATGTGCCTTTCTCTCTACCCTTATCAGAATTCATAGCCACTGTTTTTTCCTTCTGTTTAACAACTTTAGGCTTGTTTATAGTACTGTTTTGTGAAGATTTGTTGGAGGTTTTGGTGTTGGGAGTTTGTTGACTGGTTTTACTTCTAAGGTCATATTCCCTTTGAGATTCAATGATGACATTTTCCATGTCTTGATAATAACTTTCGTCATCATCTCTTTTGTCATCATATGGTGTGTAAAGACCTTGTTTTCTATCATAATGAATCTCAAAGTTATCATTATCTACTCCCAGCATGTTGATATCATATTCCTCTATTGGTTCATTTATTTCCTCAACCTCACTCACGTAGTTTTGATGAAAGGGAGGAGTGATATGTTGATCATCTTCCCTAGGTCTGTTTGGAGGTTGGTTCCTTCTGAAATTCTGATTTTGGTTCTGGTTTCTATTTTGAGGAGCAGTTTGGTTTTGACTTGCTTGTGCTCTCCCAAGGATGCTCATTTTCTTCATCATCTCCTCCATCATTTTTCCCATCTTTGAGCTGGAAGTGGAAGGGGTAGATTCTTCTCTGAAGGATACTCTCTTCTCATTCTTCATTCTTGCTCTCTTCTCCATCAAATTAACTGAGCTCCTTTTTGCATATCTTCAAGAGTTGCAGGATCTCTTTCTCTCAGCTGATAGGCCATCTCAGGGTCAAACCCTTTAGGAAATTTGTTTAGAGCTAAGCCTTGTGGAGGTTTTAGATCTGGGGAAAGGGCATTATACACACTGTTAAATCTGGTGTAGTAAGCTTGAACACTTTCCCCAGTGTTTCTATGGAGGTTCTTGTAATCAGAAAGGACTTGGAGAGGATTTTTCTTCACTTCCCATTTGTTTAAGAATGTTTGATGGAAGGCTTGGAGATCATTGATACTATGGGGGGTTAAGCCTTTAAACCATTTTCTTACTTCTCCCCCCAGGCTCTGAGCAAATAATCTAAGCTTGATAGAATCATCATCAATTTCATTTCTGTCAAAATAGTCATTCATCTTATCCACGTGTTGTGATGCAGTAGTAGTGTTACTAGCATCATATAATGGAATTTGGACTGATAGTCCTGTGGAAGATTGACTAATGGTACAGGAAGGACTAAGGGAGCATATCATGCTGCCATGATATGTGGCGGAGGCAGATTTACAAAATGAGGATTAACAAAAGGTAAAGTGGGTTGAAGTGAAGTGGTTTGGAAATTGGATGTAGGCTGAAAAGATGTGGATGGACTAGGGATATATTGTTGAGCTGATCTTGGATGAGAGACACCTAAATTGGAAAGGAAATGTGAATCAGGTGGTGTTGTTTCTCTACTACCAGGATGTTCACTTGTTTGAAGAGATGAAAGTGAATTCTCAGAATCTAGCCGATCTAAATCACCAAGATACCTAGTTCTAAATGGATTTATTAGATCTTCTTGTGATTGTTGTAGAGCTGCAAGATTTTCAGGAACTGAATTAGCTCTCAAGGGTGATCTGAAAACAATTGAAAATTTTATCTTAGGAGACTTCCTAAGGATACTTTCTGGGTTATCAACTATCTCAGGTGGGTCAAGGTCAGGATAGGCTCTAGTATGAATCTTTCTAGGAGCCACTATGATGTGTTTTTAGACCCAACTAAACAAGAAAAGTTCAACCAGATATGACAGTCTTTAAAAGGTCAACTAATCTTTTTTGCACAAATTTTAATCCTACAGTCCTCTAACTGAGTTTGAACGATATTACAATGATAATGGTTCTTCCCAGTGGAGTATTAAGGTCTGTTGAGGATTGTGGAGTCGCCAAGTGGAATTTTTTAGCTCTTTTGGAGGTAAAATTTTTTATGGTCCACCACCACATTTATTGAATTCCAATTTGAAATATTTTTGGGTTTTCTGAGTTATTTTTCAGTTGTGTGGTTTCTAAGAGTTTCCTAAATCTATTTCAAAACTTAGCTATGGTTGTGAGACAAAGATAGTCTACTCTTATGGCTAAGCTACTTGATTCTTCAAGGTAAGATAAACTCTTATGAGAATCCTAGGGTTTGCCTAGTTTTTCACTGATTCAAACAAGTTTCATCATGATTACCATCACTTGGTAGTGCTTGAAAAGGCTGCTTTTTACTCACTGCACAATGTTCTTGAAATTATGATTTCTGAGGTCTTAAAAGTATTTATGATGAAAATAACTCACAAGTTCCCTAGCGGAGTCGTCGGAAATGTTAGTTGTTGGTGGCTCAGCTGGCCAATATGCCAAATGTTTAGTGAGTAAAGGGGTTTCTGAGATATTTAAAGTATTCAACAAGAAAATAACTCAACATCCCCAGCGGAATCGCCAGAAATTTTAGTTCTCTATAATCAGCAAGATTGGAAAAAGTCTGACTGCAGGGAGAACATTTTTTCAACCACTTTGGGATTCAAGGATCTAGCCCTCCTGAATCTGGAGAGGGATCTCTCCAATAAGTGCAAAGATGGATTTATCTTTAAGGTTTTGGGTAATGATATTAGGCTAGTTATGAAGGACAAGGGTTTTTGTTTATTTTGGATGGTTGAGCATGATTATTATTTGAGTGGAAAGTCCTAAATGGAAAAAGTTTCAAAGGTGAGAAGTTGCAAGCAAATAGAACAAGCTTCGGCCAAAAAGATGGATAATTGCAGGTTTTAGTCCATTGGGCTATGGAGTCATAATAGGATTTAATTGAAACAATCAGGTTCAAGCATGGTCCATGGGGAAAGTCATCTATGTCTAAGGATCTCTTTAAAGTTTGATTTATGGAATTAAATGATACAACAAGAAGGGGAATTAAAAAAATGAAGAACAAAGAGCAGCCCAAGATCTAATAAGTACTTTGAAACTAGCCATCTTTTGACATACACTTAAGAAAAACATACAAGTAACCCAGGATCTGGTAAGTACTTCGAAACTAGCCAGCCTTTGATAAACTTTCAATAGAAAAAACATTTAAAACACAAGGGAAACACAAATGATAACAAAGAATCTCGTAAGATCTGGTAAGTACTTTGAAACTAGCCAGCTTTCAACACACTCTAAGGGAAACTTTCAGATAGTCTTTGGGGATAAAACTAGGACCAGGGCTCACCATATCTTCCTTAGTTCATCTCTACTTAACATAAACTGAAAATAACATTTAAGAAAAATATTTAGCTAAGACAGTAGGACGAGGGTTCGCCAACATTCCTAACTGCTTAAACTGAATTAAATCATTCCTAAACAACACAACTGGAATAAAACATTTAGATAAATCTTATCAGTCAAAGAAGGGTACTGATATACAGTAAATCCTAACTCTATTCTTTCTGTTCTTTATCAGAGAAGATGGACAAAGTGAAAACAGAAACAAAATAACAATTTACAATAAGAAATAACATCACCATCGACATAGACCAGGATCCCATAAATCAGCTTGTATTGATGCTTCAAACCAGTTACAGCTTTAAGTCCAATGTTTCAGTTCAGCGATCATCTTCACTACTTAGCCTAACTATTCTTTCACAGGCAGAGCTTCAAGAGCCTTTGAACACTATTTATAGGTAGAAAATTCGAGCACAAGTATATTTCAAAGTTCAACAACCAACCAAAAACAACCCTTTTCTCATCTTCTACAGAAGTATTTATAGAAGGAATGAGGAGGTGAGATCTGATAAAAGATCTCCTGGGTTTAATTAATACAGATTAATGCTTCTTGGCCTTTGAGGGACTCAATAGAGAAGTTTACATATATTCTATTTGTATTAATTGTTTTACATTTAAGAATTAAGCTCGGTGGGAGCTTTTGTTGACTTTTAAGGTTCTGTGTCATGTCTGTAGTAACTCTGCTGATATTTTTACATTAAGTTCCTTTGGTAGAATTAACTATTTGGCTGCGCTGAGGAAAATATCTTCTTTCTTATCATAACTCGGCCTCTGTTGAATGCTTGTGGCTACAGGTGACGCTGGGGTAGCTGAGAGGAATCAATTGGCCTCTGTTGTGGTGATGGAGGCCTTTCTGTATGATGAATATTTGATTTGTCTTTAATTATGTTTTAATTTATTGGATTAGGATTTTGATAATCAATCTTAGCCGTAATCCATTAAACTATGGAATTCATCTTCAATCTTCATCTCTGTTGTGTTTGGGTCTTCGACACTGATACTCCTTTGTTTGATTTTAATTTTGTGTGTCTTGTTGATGTGCAGGTTCTGCAAAGGGTCCATATGGCATCGATGCCCATGAAGCATCGACGAGACGTGGAGTTTGGACCCTGTGGATGGCTTCCCTTTTGTGAACAAAGGTGCGGAGATCATCATCCTCGGCCTTTGGTTTTCCTTTGATATAATGGAAAAACCATTTAAAACCTGCAAAATACAAAAAAAATATTATAAAATCCTGCGTTGTGGGGTAAAACTGCTTCGGAAGTTGCGGGGAGGAGCATGGTCATTGGATGGCAGCATCCAACGGTGGATATTTGCGCGTAGTAGTTAAAAGGGAGCAGTGGGAGAAAAATGGTGAAAGAATTAAGTTAGGGCCATTGATCTTACGGGGATCTACTGTCGGAACAAACCGGGAGGAAATAAAGCGAAGGGGTTTCTTTATTTGGAAAATGAAATAAAAGCGAAGAAATGGGGTTAAAACCTTTGTTTCAAAGGAAATATGATAAAAAATAGAGTTGGGGGTTCGAGATGATCGTGGGTCGTCGGATGAGATCGGCCCACGAGATCAACGACGGAGATCATGCATTGAAAACCTTTGGCGAGGGTGGAGGGCGATAGTGTAAAGCCAAATTAAATCTGGGCCGTTGATCTGCAGAGATCAACAGTGGGATTCGCGCGTGATGAATCAAAATAGAAATGGGGAAAGGTGGTTTGGAGGAGAAAACCACAGGTTTCGTGCGGTGAAAGGGCGGGGATGCGGTTTTGTCTTTTTGAACACGATATGCGTTCCTTCCCGACACGTGGCTTCTAAAAATAGATTATATCGCGCGGCCTTTGGGAAATTAACCATCGCTCTGAAAGTTACACGATAAGAGATACGAGCCGTTAGATCTGGGGTCTCAGATCTGACGGCAGAGAGCGAGCGCAAATTTTGAAATATGTGCGAGCGGAAAGAGAATGGGCGGTTTTAATCTGGGCCGTTTATCTAAGATCTGGACGGCTGAGATTGAATCTTGAAGAAGGTAGGACCCACAGGAGGCATGCCTGTCGGATTAAATATGAACTGTTGGATGTAAGGATCAACGACGGAGATTGCATCTGGAGATCAAACGAAGAAGATACGAAGGCGGAGAAGGGGTTAATAAGGATCGTTGATCTGCAAAGATGAACGGTCGGGATTGGTTGAAAAAACATTAGGAGCGGGGCTGCATGTTTTTAAACCAAAGTCGAGGAATGTGATCTGGACCATCCAATCTAGGCACGTGGACGGCCTAGATGAAATCGGGGCTCGGCGATCAGCGGGGGGAGAAACTCGGGAGGTGCCGATGCGATTAACTGCGGACCATCGATCTGCAGATCAGATCGACGGTGGAGAACTCATCGGGGATTAACCAATCGGGGGTGACACTATGTTACCACGCTCAACAAAAAACTTGCGATGCTATTATGCGTTGATCGTTGATCGGCTTTAGATCAACGATCGATATTGTTTCAAAACTTGCACCGACGAAAACCCTTTATAATACATGAAAATCAAAAATTAACGAAATGCAAAGGTTTTGGTGGCTCGGGGCGGAATATATGTATATGAAATGGTCTGGCGCCCGACTGCGGGGCCTTTGATTATATGGAAGGAAAAAGGCCCGGGGCTTATGTATGAGGGCCAATCGCAATCGAAGTTCAGGCTTGGTCTTTCAATCTGCCCATTTGGAATTTTTCGATGCGATTGGCGCTTCGAGACTTAAACTCTTGGTCCCGGGCGTAAGTTTATATGGAGTGAAGTGGAAGGTGGGGGTTTATACAGCGGGGGCTCAATCGCATCGGAAATTTTGATGCGGGGCTTTTCAATCTACCCATTTTATATTAAAAAACTATGTTTGGGCGCGTTTAGCCCAAAACTTAGGATAAAAGGGTTTTTTGATTTACAAAGGAAAAAGGAAATCGGGAATGGATTATTTCAATGTTTTAACGCCCAATTGTGGGCACAAGGGTTATATGAAACAATAATATGATCGAGGTTATGTAATAAAGGGCCAATCGCATCGGAGGTCTCAACTTAACAAAAAGACTTGTACACCCTGATTTTTCCGATGTGATTAGTGCCAAAAGGGCTTAGCACTTGGTTCCAGGGCATGGGCACATGATGGGGAAGTGGTTAGGACTTAGCCCAAAGGGGCTTAAACCTTTAGCACAAAAAAGTGTGTTTTTTATGAAATTTTTAGATTTTTTTGATGGATTTGGGGGTTTCGACAGAGTTAAAAAAGGAGTTTTAAACTCTGTAAGGTGGATTTTATGAAGGGGGAAATGGAAAAGAGGGGAAAATAGAGAAAGTTTATGAGGAGAAGAGGAGGCAAAATGGAGGTTAGTTTTGAGGTGGAAGGAAGGGAAAAATGGCTTTTGCAGCAGTCTTTTCTCTATGGAATCAGCAAAATTTCTGAGTTTAAAATGGAAACAGCAGTGAAGATTTGAACAAAGGGTCTGATGCCTTCATGAGTCTTCAAGAGATAACATTTTTTGCAACAAAAATTGTTCCTTGAAGGCTCCAAAAATGTTTTAGCCACCATTTGATATGACAAATTTTATTGGTGGCTAACACTATGATACCAACCTGATCTGAAAATGGGTTGGATAACTTCTTATGTTTTTCAAGAACCTCCCACTCAGTTAAACAAATAAAAGATCTAGCTTATACTTGACAATTAGTGGAAATTATGCTTGAAAGAGGTGTATGATTTTTAATTGTTTAAGTGTCTTAATTCCATTTTTTCTTGATGAAATTTAACATTTATAACAGCAACATAATGCAACAATAAAATATCCACACATAACAGCAAAATTAATCTAGGATTTCACCCGAATATCGTGAGCTATGTCTCCTTTGAGCTTTGTCATCTTGACTTGGCTCTTTGGTATTATGGTAAAGATTATTTTACAAGTTCCACACTTAAATCCAATGGATATTGAACTAATCCATAGGGCTTATAATACCATCTATGTCCCTATCATGGCTGTCATCACTTTGCAAACATCTTTAGGCTCCCTTAGACTCGATTCCTTCTGTCAGTTCACTGAGATACATTGAGCTTCTACATGGCACTAACTCCTTCAGAAGTATGTTTATATCCCTAAAACCACACCTACTATCTACAACACACATCAGACACCAAATATTGATTGATAATTTTCTCAAAACGAGCACTGCATCCCCAAACTAGGCCTTCCTCCACAGTTTTCCCAAGGCTACCTAAAAATTCCCTTCAGCTTCTCGAGCTATAGAAGTAATAAAATGTATCTAAAAATACATTCATTGGATTTATAATGCCAAAATTAGTCAGGATAGACTATTTTTTCATCAAAAATTACCTCTGGCTACTCTAATTTCGCCTCCAACACCTGTCGGCACCCCTTGGTGCTAAGGTCACTGAAAACTTATCTGATGGGTTCTCGACCTCTAGAAATCCTCAAAATATTCTAAAACCTCCATCAATATATTAATAATGCTTATTACTGTCATAAATGACTATTGGTTTGCTGCATAAGGCCTCTAGCTGCCTTGGCTAGGCCCCGAACTGCTGCTGGCAAAAGTTGGCACTAATGGCCCCTGGAACTTTACTGAAGCTTCTCAACTTTCTAAAGTCCTATATATGCTCCTCAAATCATATCATTAGATTCATAACATCTGAAATATCCAAAATTGACTATTGGATCTCTGAATAAGACCTCTATCTCCCCTGGCTAAGCCTCAAACTGTTGTTGCCCCTGATGTCCCTAGTGGCCCCTTGAACTTGACTGAAGAAAAAACCTAGTTAGAAGCTCTATAATGCCTTTTCAACCTACTCCATTGAGTCTGTAATGTTGGATATAGTCGAAATTGACTATTGGCACTCCAGAATTGGGTGAACATAGCTCCAAATAGAGCCAAAACAACTTTTTGCCCAGTGTCCCTTTAAAAACTCCACGTTTGGAAAATTCCATCAATTTTAGTGGGCATTCCAGTTGAACCGCCCAAATAACCATGCATTAACAGTTAGGGTTAGTTCTGGGCACATGACCCATATTTCCGCGCAGTAATGGTGGCGGTTTTCGAGAACCGAGGGTTCACTGACCTTAACCGCCGATCACAATGGATGGCATGTGATAAGGGTTAACCGAAGTTGTGGATGGTTGAGAGTTTTATGGTGCACCGGTTTGTTTGGCCCACGATCCATGGTTGGTGGTCGTATGGGGGGAGGGGGGTCCAGCCCCTCAGGGCTGACCTCCAAAACTCCCAAACCGAAAACGGTTACAAAATAAATAGAACCGTGCTCCATTGTATTGTAAGAACTACCATGTGGCGTGATGGCATGCAGGCGGGTTAGCCAATAGGAGGTCCATGTTTCAAACCTCTGGAGCTCCACAAAATTGTAATACATGGTCCTGGGGACATGTGGCGGCCTCAGGGCTGGCCACATGTCGCCTTGTAATTGGCTCATAAAAAACACGTGTTCCCAACAATGAACCAAATTGTGCCACTTGTCAAACACAGATTGGACTGAATGAAATATTATAGGGAATATTTTGGGAAATATTATGAGGAATATTCCCTGGAATATTTTTTTAATTTTCCCAATTTCCAAGTCAAACTTGGTCAAAGTCCAGTTTTTGCAGTTTACTGAACTTTTCAAATTACGATAACTTCTTCATACGGTGTCGATTTTTCGAACCGTTCATGGTGCCAGAATCAGGAAGATGAGATATATCTGGTTGCTCAGGTATGACACACTTCTGAACACTTTTAATTTTAAGCTATCACTCTAGTCCATGATCCAGTTCTAATCACCTCTTCTAACCCTATATTTACCTTCTATGTCTTTATCGGTTGCGCTATGTCAAGAATATTAGGTTCTGGTATAGCAGCCTTGTGTGTACCTTCTAACTCTGGGATATTAATATTGCATAGATCTTCCTCATCCTCTTCCAATGTCACATTATAGCATTCCACCTCATGTTCCAACTGTGTGGCCCAATCAGGTTGTGTCCACGTTATCAGAGTTGTAGTCCAAAAAATCCTTGCTCTAACTTCTTGAAGGTCTTCGTATATGTGCTAATAGTCATCTTCAAAACTAAAATTCATTAAAAATCCTTCAACCAGCTCTTCCCAATTCGATGTTCCATGTCGCAGTTCGGTTTCAAGGTACCAATTGATATGTACCACATCTAATGTGTGAAATAATGTACATGCCCATTCTGGTGTTAGATTTTCGCCCCACGACATAGTCCAGCAAAAAATATGCCCTCAAAGGTCATCCTTTCCATCATATTTTACTTCAAGTATAGTATTTACTTGACCAAATCTGATCATCATCAATCTATGATATTCTCTCCAACTTCCAATATTTCCATTATGGGTACCCTACCATCTAGCAGGTGTAGATCTTAGAGCTACGTCCAAAGCTTGGAACCTTTGTTCTTTGGGTAATTCTCCTTCAAATTCATCAAGAAACAAGTTGGCATATCTTATCCCATTATAGTAAGGTAAATTACATACCTCTGTAATGATGCAACGAAGTGATCTTTTAATTATGTTACATTGCTTAGTAGAAACTTCGTGGGGCCTATTCTTCCAATTCTCCAGTTCTTCATCAGAATATGAAATACATGAGATGTCCCTCTCCCAGCTTATCCTTCCATATTTAGTGGGATTTATCCAGTCTTCTTATTTAACCATGAGCTTGTAGATATTATCAATATCTGTGTCGTAGTATTCATCTTGAACAGACACTATATATCGAACTCCTTCTCATGGGTCTAGGGGAACAATGACCCTCAGATTACCTTGTTCAAATACCATCTTTCTCTTCTTCAGATTGATTATTGCATCAGTATCAAAATCCCAATCCAATCCAAGAATTTTTGGATATATATTGATGTCATCTACAATCTCAATTACTTCAAAATATACCATAGTGCGCACTCCTTCAATGTATACTACTATACCAGGCAATCTTCCCATGGGAATAATCTTATGTTGATTAGCCATTCTTAACTGGATCAATGACCATTTCAACTGTGGTTTTCCCATGCGCTCCCATCGTTTCTTAGGAAATACATTGGAAATATCAGATCTCAAATCCATAATTACCTGATCCATGTCGTAGTCCCCAACCTGCGAAGTTAATCTCATTTCCATTTATTTCCTCTTCTTATGCCAATGCAATTTATTTACTACGCGTGGCTCTTCCCTTCATGCATAGGAGTCTATCAGCGCCTAGATACTTTGGACAACCTTTTGGTCTCTCAATAAATGATTTTAATATAGTTGGATCAAACTCGTTTATCGCAGTAATAACCTGGGTGTTGTTCTTCTAAGGTATCTACTTCTATTGATTTTGTGGCTGCATCCTAGATGTCAAAACTCCAGGTCCATAAAACTCTTCTTCGCCTCCGAAAATTTCTCCTTCTCTCTTTGCATATTGAACCCAGTATTCTTATCTCCAACCTTTCTGACCCACATCTCCTCCATAGGATTTTTTCTTATTGCGTTATCTTCCCCAGTATTTGTGCCACTTCGGGTTACTATGTTATCACTAGGCTCTTCTTCGAGCAGTTCTGCAATCATCATTTGTACGTTCTGTGTAGGCTGCTGATTTATTTTCTCCTGCATATTTGCTATTAGAACAGGACAATATTTTATTACATGATCAAAATCTCTACAATAACTGCAAGAGGGGATTGTGGGATTGTGAAAATCCCTCGTGAAGTGTCTTGTTTCACCGTAGTTATAACATATGATTTTACCACGTCCTTAACCAATTCCTCCTCCTCATATTCATCCTCGGCCTTGGAAGCCTCCAAGCCCTACTAGTGGACAATGATATTCATGCATGAGCCCTTCAGCTTGCATTCTATATGCACCTGCAGTATGCTCTATCATTAACTCATAATTGTGAAAATTCTTCTCATCATGCCCTATGGAGCTACAGAAGTTATAAAATTGTTGCTTCGAGGTCTGCACATACTTTTACATCTAATAGAATTCTTCTGTGCGATGTCGACCTGAATTTTTATACATGTCGCGCCACCATTGATGTAATCTCTATACACAAGGCATTGATGACAAATTCTTTCATTCCATGATATTTTGAGAATTTTCTAATATTAAATTTTTTATAAGATAAATATTTTGTGATGTAAAATGTCAAATTCATTGCACAATGTAGTATGAAAGGTGTAATGTGTGCATTCAATCTTCATGTAATACTTAAGCAAATATAATATTTAAAAAATTGATGATGATAATGTCCACTCATATTCATATTAATTTAATGAGAGCTATAAAATTAAATTAATTATTTTCATTTATAAGTCATTTTTCTAACAAATAACTTGGTAGTGAAATTTGTGTTGCTTTTGATTTTTATTATTTAATAAGTTATGTAGGTTGTATTTATTGTAATTTTTCAGGGAAAAAATAATACTTTCTTAGGTCAAACATTTAAGTGGAAAGTGTTTTCCATCCTTTACACTATCTACCTCATGGATTTTACAAAAAAATTGTGCCAAGGCATTTTAGATGGTGTTGAGCACCACATTTCACTATAAATGTTACAATGAAATATAATTATTTATAATAACTTAATGATTTATTTTTAACAAATTCTCATTCTTTATATCACTCCACATTTTTATTTTTTAAACTCAGTTATGGTAATGTTTTTAACATTGTTCACATATTGGAAGGCAGCTTCTTCCATTGTCCCTTAATGTTTAACAAGAAGTTTAGCTCTCTAATCCAATGTTAGTGGTTATAAACTGGAACAAAAATTTTAAAAAAAATTATATATATAAAGATCAAAATGTGAAAAAGAAAGTTTAAGAAAAGAATACTAAGTGTGTATGTAGTTGAAAGAAAAAAAATTAATCATTAATCAAGAAAACATTCAAAAAGGATATTACAATATTACTACTTCAATGAGTATCAAAAAAATTAAAATTGGGAAACATAGATAATCAAATAAAATTTGAAAGTATCATTCCAAGTTCTTAAAACATCATAATATCATAATGTCCTATATCATGCTCCTAAAAGCAATAGATATAGTCTTAAGGACTCCCATACAACGATGGTCATAAGACAGCCAAAAACTAAGCCTTGTCTTATTCTAAAAAAAATTAGTGTAATATAAGTTGTCTTTGAGCCACCCCTTGATCATTAAGACATTTTCCCAAATCTACACCTATTTTACCTTCTCCCACACATTTTCAACTTCTTAATACATGAGTTTAGATGCAAGGATGGCATAAAATAGATGTATCAAATTTAGTTTTACATATTTGCCATTTTTACTTAGAACTTTCGAATTTGAGGAGGCCAAATCAAAAGGATCATTCACCAAGGAAAAAGAAGAATGCTCATTCATCCAGTTGGGCTCTAGACCTAGCATTCCATTGTGATCACTCTTCTCCATCTCTACTAGGTCTCAGAAATCAAACTTAAATTCATCATCTCATGATGGAGGAAATGATGATGCATTCACAATAAGTTGAGATAGCTCTATAGCTCTCCCAATGCATTTTTCACTGGAGATTAAACCTAAGGAGTGCCACCTTAGTGTTTGAACCACTTGGAGAAATTAGCTCCAAACCTACCAATGATTTGAATGTTGAATTGGACTCCTCATTTTCATCATTCCTAATTCCCAATAATATATTCATTGGAATTTCCAGAGGGCTCACGATCATGTAGAGAACCATAGATTACTCACACTTCCAATATTTCTAGCATTAAGGAAGGAACAAATTTTCCCCTCCTATCACCCATGTATAAAACTACACTAAAAAAATAGGATGCAAATGGATTTGATTCAAATCTAGAATGGCCTACACCCCATGTGCTAAATTAGAAAAACCCTTAATGAATCAAACTTCCCCATCCAGCTCAAATTCTATTATCTCCAACTCTCCAAGAGCCGCCCTCTTATCAAACATAGAAATACCCCTCTCTCATTATTGTATTGAAACCAAATTCATTAGTGCTAGCAATGCCTACCTCACCATTGATTGCCTAGAATATTCCTCCATCCCCATCTTGATACCTTTGCTTGACATTATCCTCAATCGCATATATGATCCTAAGGTGATCCAAACTTAGACAGGAACAAAACAGAATAAAAATATGACCATAAATATAGAGATGTACCAGAAATAACACTTCATTTTATTAATATCAAAGAACTGAAATATTCTTACAGACATAATGGAAATAGACTAGCTCAAGCGATGGTAGCTTATCTCTGAGAAGAATACATGCCTTTGAAATGTGTTAAAATGAGGCTTAAGGCCTATTTATTAGTGAGAAACAATGTAAAACCATAAAAATATAAAAACCTAACCCTAGGAGATGAAGTGCCAAAACTATGGGCCTCGTTTAGGTAATTTGGTACATCAAGTTCCCAGGGTCGTAACTTTGGCATACGATCTTTGTTTGACGTGCATAATACCTTGTTAGAAAGATCTATCTAAGGACTACAACTTTAAAGTGGAAAAAATGAGTCAAAGACTCATGTTAGCCCTTTTTTTACCAACAACAAAAACCCGTGGTTTAGGGCCTCAAAATGGATCTGGAAGTTTAGGACTCAAAAAACTGCAAAAATAATAAATTGTCCTACAATTAAGGAAACTAAAAAATTGAAAGAAACATTGGTGGGGCTCCAAGTGGAATAGGAAAGTGGCCACCAATATCCACCTGGATCAGTCCTCCCCCCTTAGGAAGCAATGGTCCCATTGCGTTGAGTGCCTCCATGAGATGGGGAAACTTTTGTTGAACTTAGTCCCTGGTGAGCCACTTTCCTTGGTGCAGGAATTGGCCAGCTTTGACAACCCGATACAGTTGAATCTTCTGCTGGCAAGTGTTCTTGATTTGTGTGTCCATGATACGATCAATGGTGGCATGTTCCATGCAGTTTGGGTTTAACTCTATTGGTGTGAGATGTTCTGCAATGTAAAATGTGTCCAGTAATGGTGGAAAGTATGGTCGAACAAGGAACGGTGGAATGTTGAGCTCGAAATAATTTTCCCCTACAGCCTTGGTGATGGTGTATGGCCCATATCAGAGCAACCGAAGCTTATGGTGGGGCCCAGCGAAGCACTCCTACAAATGTATCCAAACTTTTTCGCCCACTTGAAACTTGTGTGGCACCCAATGTTGATCATGTCATTTCTTGTACTTAGCATTGGATTTGTCCAATATTACATGGACTTACTGGAAGATGTGTTGGATTCTGTCAATGAAGTTGTTAGCCCTGTCGGTTTTAGACTGGACATGGGACGAAGTTTTCTGAGTAGCTGCAAATGGTATGGCCACATCAATGGGACATTTTTGGTTGGAATCCCAACCCCACCTGAAAGGGATTGTGGCCAATTGAGCTATGGAGAGCTTTGTTGTAGTTGTTCTGGACATAGGGGAGGATTCCATCCCATGTGCAAGGATGCTTCGAGTTGTACATGCCTAGAATGTATACGATCATCATATTGACGACCTTTGTTTGGCCATTAGTTTGGGGGTGGAAAGTCGTGGACTTAGTGAGCTTGGTATCTAGCATCTGCTAGAGACTTGACCAAAATGTACTTAGGAACCTGTTGTCCTGATCTAAAATAATGGAATATGGTATCCCAAAGTGTACCCACACTCGTTCAAAGAAGAGATTATCAGTGGCTTATAATGTGATATTCTTCTTACAGGCCGCCACAATGGTCATCTTAGAGAATTTGTCAACAACCACGAAAACGCAGTCGTTGTCATGCTTAGTCAAAGGGAATCCTGACATGTAATCCATGGAGATGGATTCCCAAGGTCAACTAGGAGTAGGTAGAGGAGTATATAGTCCTTTATTCTTGATGGTTGTATTGGCAATGGTGCAAGCAGTGCAGGATCCGATGTACTCCCCAACATCATGTCGAAGTTTTAGCCAATAAAAATACTTATGTCACACTACCATTGTTTTCTCTACTCTGAAGTGTCCAACGACCCAATTGTATTGTGCCTCCAAAATCATCTTGGCACGCTCGCTTGAAGGAACACAGAGGTGTTCTAGGTGACATAAAAGTGTATCCTGGAGGTGAAATTTTGGAACTTGCTTGCCTTCCAAGGGTATCTGATATGTGTTGTCGAATTTTGGATCGCTCTTGTACATATGCGACCACTTTGAAGTCTCGTGCCCACAAGAGTCGAGCAAAGTGTTCAGCGCCATGACCGGTGGTCAGCTGCGGCAGCCTGCAACATTATTGGTGTTTCACTTCTTGTACTTAATGTTCAAGTGGAACTGTTGCAGGTACGTGGACCATTTTTTATGGTGATATTTCTGCAACTTCCCTTGTGTTTGTATGAATTGCAGGGGTCGGTGGTATGTGTGCATGATCGTTTCCTTCCCAAGAATGTAATTCTTCCATTTTTGGCAGGCCCTTTATCATAGGTAGGATCATTTCGGACTGTTTCTAAAAGTGTCTCACTGTGATATTCCATTGAATATCCCTGCTGAGTAAGAACTGCACCAATATCATAGTTGAAAGCATATTTCTCGATCTCAAATGGTTGCTACAGGTTTGGTAATGTGAGCTCTAGTGCGGAGCAGAGGTGATGCTTTAGCTCAGAAAATGTCTTTTATTGGGATTCAAAAAAAAATTAAAAATTAAAAATTAAAAATAAATAAATAAAAATTAAAAATTAAAAATCAAAAAATAATAATAAAATTAAAATTAAAAAATAAAAATAAAATTAAATAATAAATAAATAATAAAAAATAAAATAAATAAAATCTTTCACTCTTCCCTTGGTGACTTGACTCAAAGGCCAAGTGATATGAGAGAATCCCAGCACGAACCTGTAGTATAAATTGGCAAGACCCAGAAAGTTGCAGAGCTCTATTAGAGTGGTTGGGGCTGGCCAATCCCAAATGACTTGTATATTGGTTGGGGCTGGCCAATCCTGAATTACTTGTATATTGGTTGGGTCCACATGCACACCCTTCTCATTAATGATGTACCCCATATATTGAACCCGGGTCATACCAAAAGTGCATTTCTCCAAATTATCACACAACTTGTGTTGTCGCAAAGTTTAGAGGACTTGTCAAATATGGCAGAGGTGCTCTTCCCAACTTTGGTTGAAGATCAGGATGTCATCAAAATACACCACCATGAATGAGTTGGTGAAGGGTCGCAAGATGTCTTCAATCAGCCTCATGAAGGTTGTGGGGGCATTCGTCAACCTGAAGTGTATGACCAACCATTCCAAAAGGCCCTCCTTGGATCTTAAGGTAGTCTTCCACACATCGGAGGGTTCAATTGGTAATTGGTGATACCCAGACTTCAAGTCGATCTTGGAAATATTTTTCTCCCTTGAGCTGGTCCAAAGTGTCATCAATTTGTGGGATTGGATACCTATTCCAGACAGTGATCTTGTTCAGCACCCGATAGTCAATATAAGTCTCCAGGTCCCATCCTTCTTCTATACGAACACGATCGGGCTCCCAGAGGGTGATGAACTTGGTCTGATGTGCCCTTTATGCAACAAATCCTGAATCTACCTCTTGATTTCATCGTTCTCCATAATAGAGTGTCAATAAATCAGTCCATCTGGAAATGACACACCTGGGGTCAGACCAATGGGGTGATTAACCTAACAGTGTAGAGTTACCCCTGTGGGTGAGGTGAAGATGTCTCTGTACTCCTCCATGACCTTGTCCACTTGCTGCTATCGTGCGGAAGAGACCTGTCTGGAGGTCATGGCCACAATCTTCTTCTTTCCCTGAGGGCGAATCATAAGGAAAACAAATTTCTCGGCCTTGTAAATGAGCTTACTGCATTATTTTGCAGTGATCAAAGAGATGGTGGTAGGCGATGCTACCTCCGGTATCCTGTACAACTTATTGACCAAAGTAATAATAATAGTGTGAGGCCTAGAATCATACATAGCATGTCACTTCCACAAGTATGGTTTTCCTAATAATACATCACAAACTTCAAGAGGAGCAACATCACACAGTACCTCGTTCGTGAAGGGCTTGATGTTGTAGGGAAGGAGGCACTGTTGGCTGACGTGGAGATCTCACCCTTGGTGAAGCCACCCGATGGTGTACGGTTGCAGTTGTGTTGTGGTCGGTAGGACCAACCACTTCACCACCTCTGCTAAAATGAGGTTCTTTTGGCTTTCGTTGTCGATAATGAACCTCAGCAAAGAACCCTTCACCCACATCTGGGAGTGGAAGAGGCACCCCCCCTCTTCTGGATCATCGGGCTCATCCTTTTGGATATTGGTGGTGGCAACGGTGGCACTAGGCTCCGCGTCAATAATTTGTTTCCCTTTTTCATTCCCCTTGTCAGGTTCTGACTCAGATTTGGAGCATGCATCTGATTCAGAAGCCTTTAACTTGGCCACCAGTGACTGCTTGGCCCGACAATCACTTGTGTTGTGAGTGGGGTTCTTGAACCCACACCACTTTCTTGTGTCCTTCTTTGTTTTCATGGTGTTTTTCTTTGCTTGCACCTTCAACGATTTTTCTTGGGTCACCCCGCCTTGGCTTTGTTCTTTGTTCTGTTGTTTTGGGATGTCTTTCCCTTACTTCAAATTCGCATATCCAAAGTATCGCTTCTTCTGTTTAAATTCTTTCTCGACCTTGGCAACATATCGGTATGTTGCACAAAGTGAGATGTAGAGGAACTCATGGTTTACTCCTAAATATATCTGTGCAAACAATTGTGGTACTTAAGCACCAGATTTTTCTTTGAGCCTTTGATACCCAACTTTGTGTGCAGGGTATGGAATAGATTTGGTAGTTCATGCACATCTTGATCCATTTTTTGTTGCAGCGTAGTCCATTGTATGTACTTGTCCTCATAGCTCCCCACAGGGTAATATTGTTTATCGATGGAATCTCATAAAGAATTACAATTGGGTTATGCTGAAAACAGTGAGGGTTCTCTCTCGTCCCTCTTTTCATAGTAGGTTTCCCACCAATCCTTGACATGGGGGGCGACTTTGAGGAGCGCAAAAGTAATATTTTCCCTATTGGAAAAATCATGAACTAAAAAATATCCTTCCAACATATTTAACTATTTATCTATGGTGTTTTCATCTATCTGCCCTTCAAATATGGGAATTTCAAATTTGAATTGTACCTTGAAGGGAGTGGTGCCTCCAGAGTGATTGACAGACAAATATGTGTAGCATGTGGGCATCTGCCGAAGGAACTGCAAAAAGTTGTTCGTCATCGCGTTCCTCTGTCGCTCGAGGACTTCTTCGAGCAATATTTTAAAAGGATATCCTACGCCCTCGTCTTTCTTTTCTTCCACCATGGGAGGCCGCCAGGGCTTGCGATACTAGTCTTACAAAGGGTCAACCAGTTTGATCCCTAACTCCTTATACCCTAACCTCGTTGGGAAGATGCAAAGAAAAAACAAAGAAAGAGCAGACTGCTTTGATACCACTGAACTGAACTTAGACAGGAACGCAAAAAAATACAAATATGACCATAAATACAGAGATGCAGCAGAAATAACACTTCATTTCATTAATATCAAAGAACTAAAAATATTCTTACAAACATAATGGAAATAGACTAGTTCGGGTGACGGTAGTTCATCTTTGAGAAGAGATGTGGTGGCTACATGCCTTTGAATTGTGTTACAATGATTCTCTAAGGCCTATTTATTATTTAGAAACAATAGAAAACCCTAAACATCTGAAAACCTAACCTTAGGAGATGAAGCGCCAAAACTATGGGCCCCGTTTGGGTAAATTGGTACATCAACTTCCCGGGGTCGTAACTTTGCCATATGATCTCTATTTGATGTGCACAATACCTTGTTAGAAATATTTATCCGAGGAATACAAATTTTGAGTAAAAAAAATCAATTAAGATATTGTTTTTGCCTTGGTTTTCCCAAAAACCGTCGTTGAGGGCCTCAAAACGGCTTCGGAAGTTCAGGACCCGAAAAACAACCAAAAATAGTAAATTGTGCTACAATTAAGGAAACTTAAAAAATGAAATAAACATTGTTAGGGGGTCTAAGTGGAATAGGAGGGTGGCCACCAATATCCACCTGGATCATAAGGAAACATTACCAATTGGAGTCCCTTTCACCTTTTCCACAAATGATCTAGTCCCCATATCCATTGTAGATTTACCTTCCTCGCATATGGACTACCCAAAGCATGCCAAAGAGACCTACTTTCTCAATGACCACCTCCCTCCCTTTTTCACTAATTCACAATGATCATCAAGAGTAGTTGAAATGAGTCACTTAGTCTTTGCCCTAGAATTTCTAGGCCAATTTCAATATATATGTCAATGAGCATGAAAAAACTAACATAAAAGGGTAAGTCCTCTTAGTCCCTGAGACCAAGTATGATATCTCCACTCAACGATGTTGTCTTTAGTTATCTATGAGATATAAAGATTAGAACTAGAGGGCATAAAGTGCCCTCCCATGTTAGTACATTTTAAGACAACCCTCAGGAAGGATCCAATCAATTTGTTAGGCAACAAATATCAAAACAACTTGAAAATGGACAGAAGTAATTATACACCTTGAGAATCAAATAAAATCATATGAAACATAAGCCTATTAGAGGGGGTAACAACCATTTATAATAGAACAAATATACAATATGAGATACACTCTTAAAGAGGTGTATATTTCATTTTTTTGTGTATTTTTCAAGTTATTTTGTATTTTTTGCCTGATACAATTGTTCCATATAGATCTCAAAATATTTTGGTTGCAAAGGTGAAGGGGAAAACCAAGAAAGTGAACCCATTATAATTTGTGCTTCTAGAGCTTGGCTTGATTTTGAATCAAAGGAAGCAGATCATGGCATGAAGAAAGAACTAAAATATTTGAAATTCTAGGGGGGTTTACAAAGCACTACCTCCTTATCCACGGGATCGTCAAACAAAAAAGTAAAGTACTTGCTCTATAGAGGGGTAACATGAACTTTTCCTCTAGCTATACCACCCATGATGAACCAATCTAATGTAAAAGTTTATTGATATGAGCTTTTGGGCCACAAAAATATCCTATCAATACCATTGCCTACAAATCCTTAACACCATCAATGAGAAATTCACCTAAGAGGGGAAGTTTGTCTTAGCTAAAATATTGAATACACTTCGCACCCCCTCAAGAAACCCTAGCAGTCGACTTCACACCACCTCCCCATCCTCCATTTTTCCCAATAAATGACACAAAAACCATTAAATATATATATATATATATATATATATATATATATATATACCTTAGTTTTAGCTCCATTGGTATATGTTGTTGCACTAACTAGATAGAGGTTCTCAAATTGTTGTTAGGTTCTCTGAATTTACTAGCCAACTAGTCAAGTTGCAATTGATTCACCTAACATTCAAAAAATCCTATGGTAGAGGATGGAGAGTAGGCCATGAGAGTTGGCTTAGTAGTAACACACATGCTTCCATTCTTCATTGAGGTTGTCTTTTTGTGACCATGTTGATCTTTGAAGATCATCAATATCCCCACCTCCAAAAAGATGGACTAGTATATTAATGTGTCAAGAATAGGCCAATAACCATTCATATGGGCATATTTTATTTGAATGTCACTATTTCAAAATATCTTGAATTACAATAGACCTCAACCTAGAGTAAAACAATTGCACACCCCAGGTTTGAACAATGCACCTAGTAGGAACTACACCCCATATGTGTCAACCAGTGTACAACATGGAGGTGGGCATGTTGTATAGATAAATTTATTTTATGGCACCATCTCATTCACAACATGGAGCATCACCATATCATAATGTGATCTCAACCTAGAGAAAAACAATGGCATTCCATAAATTTGAGCAATGTGCTTAGGAACTACACCCCATGTATGCCAACCACTCTAACTCTACAACATAGAGGAGGGCATTGTTGTATAGTAACTTTATTTTATGGCACCATATCATGCACAACATGTAGCATCACCATATTATAATGTGATCACATCATCAATCTCAACAAACATTATTAATTATATTATGTTGATGTCAAAATCTCAACAATAACACCTAAACAGTGTTTATCTTTATCATCATAAGTTCAATTATAAACAACGTTTATCTACGTCATCACAAGTTCAACATCAGATCCTCACAAAGTTCAACATCAAATGAGAATATATATATATATATATATATATATATATATAACTTCTTGATCACTTTGATACTTTGCACTTTATCCATATCAATTTAGCACACTTCACATAATGTTGGGTGTGGAGCCTGATTATCTTGTTTATTTTGTATCACAGCATTGGACCCCATGTACCTTAATGGGGGCAGCAACGCCACCCGTAATTAAAAGTTCCCTGGGGGGTCCAGGGGGGGGCGGCTGCGACTTTATGGAGCCCCCTCCCCCCTTAGCGGGGGGTTTTGGGGGCAGCACCCCCGAAGCTAAAAACAGATGTAAAATTGCCTTGTAAAAGTATAGTAATTTCTAGTCAATTTGGGCCGTTCATTAGGCGGATGATCTGACGGTAGAAATTATGTTTAGATTAGGGTTTTTTGTCCTATAAGGCAACCCCTTGTTTTTATGAGGGTATTGTATTGCGGTTGTGTATTCTGTGTGTATTCTCAGAGCAAGAAACAGATAGGGAGACTGTAAGAGAGAACATAGGATATTACAGCAAATCGGCTATAGGTTGTGTCTCTTCATTTTTGCTGGATAATAGAAAGGAAGGACTGGTTGTTCAGCGTGGACGTAGCCCAAACTGGGTGAACCACGTATATCTGTGTCTCTCTGGTTTTATGTGTTTTGTGTGCTTGTTTTTTCCACATATTTTATATGTTGCATTGCTCTGTAATATTTAATTTTCTAACAACTGGTATCAAAGCCAAAGGTCTATTTGGCTAATAAACTCGCAGGAAAGAAGGGTTCCTGGTTCAAGTGGGAGCAATGGCGGAAGATGGTAAATTTAAGGTCGAGAAATTTAACGGCCAAAACTTCTCATTGTAGAAGATGCAGATGGAATATTATCTGTATCAGAAAGATCTGTACCTACCATTGAGCAGAAAAACAAAGAAGTCAATGGCTATGACAGACGAAGAATGGGATATTCTCAATAGAAAGGCACTCGGAACAGTACGGTTGTGTCTCACGGCATCGGTAGCCTTCAATATTTCGAAGGAAACAACAACAGAGGGTTTGATTAAGGCATTGGTGAAACTATATGAGAAACCCTCGGCCTCAAACAAGGTATTTCTCATGAAATGTTTATTTAATATGAAGATGTCGAAAGGTGGATCTGTTGCAGACCATTTAAATGATTTTAATACAGTTACCAGTCAGTTAAGTTCTGTAGGGGTAAACTTTGATGATGAAGTTAGGGCTCTTTTTTTTCTGTGTTCATTGCCAGAAAGCTGGAATGGTTTAGTTATGGCCATTAGTAACTTTGTCTCTGGATCTAGTACTTTAAATTTTGATGATGTTGTCGGTGTTATCCTTAGCGAGGAAATGCGACGAAAAAGCTCTGGTGAGACATCGGGTAATGCTTTGAGTGCAGAGTCTAGGGGAAGAAAAATGGAAAGAGGAAAGAGCTCAGGATATCGTAGTAAATCAAGGAAAGGCAGATCCAAGTCCAAATCGGAGATAGTGTGCTGGAAATGTGTAAAGAAAGGACACCTAAAGAAAGTTTGTAGATCTCGGAAGGGAAAAGGAGATGCACAGCAAGAAAACAATCATGAAGCAAATGTGACAGGTGATGTGTTACAATATTCTTTGATTATTTCTTTCAAAAATGTTATTGATTTTTGGGTTGTAGATTCAGGGGCCTCATTCCATGCCACACCTGATAAGAAATATTTTCATGACTATGTTCAAGGAGATTTTGGACAAGTCCATTTGGGTGATGATAAACCCTGTAAAATTGTTGAAATGGGTAAAGTTCTTGTAAAACAGTGGAATGGAAACTAATGGCTATTAAAGGAGGTGAGGCATGTTCCAGATCTGAAGAAAAATATGATTACAACAGGGCAGTTAGGCGGTGAAGGTTGCATGACAACTTTCACAGATAAAACTTGGAAGGTCACCAAAGGAGCCCTAGTAATAGCAAAAGGCGAAAAGGTTGGTACATTATATGTATGCAATGGTATTTCTAACTCTGTTAATGCTTTAACTTCCAGAATTATGGCATCATAGGCTCGGACACATGAGTGAGAAGGGGATAAAGATTCTTCACTCAATAAATTTGTTGCCGGGTTTGAAGAATGTTGACTTGGATTTCTGTGAGGACTGCATTTATAGAAAACAGAAGAGAGTCAAATTTCTAAAAGTTGGTAAAGAAAAGAAGAGCGAAAAATAAGAGCTTGTGCATACATATGTATGGGGACCTGCTTAGGTATCATCTCTTGGTGGCTCTCGTTATTATGTTACTTTTATTGATGATGCAACTAGAAAAACATGGATTTATTGTATTCAGAATAAATCTGATGTATTTGATATTTTCAAGAAATGGAAAGCTTTGGTTGAGATTGAGCAGGAATGAAGTTGAAGTGTCTCAGATCAGACAATGGAAGTGAATATTGCAGCAAAGAGTTTGATAGGTACTGTTCAGAGCATGGAATTCGCAGAGAGAAGACAGTTCCAAGAACACCACAAGAAAATGATGTGTCAGAAAGGATGAACAGAACAATCATGGAATGTGCAAGGTGCATGAGATTGCTTACAGGATTGCCTTTACAATTTTGGGCAGATGTTGTAGATACTGCTGTTTATCTAATAAACAGAGGGCCTTCAAGTTCCTTGGATGGTGGTATTTCAAAGGAAGAATGGACAGGTAAAAAGGTAAACTACTCTTTTTTAAAGCCTTTTGGCTGTGAGGCCTTTGTCCATATTAATAAAGAAAATAGAACAAAGCTTGAGGCAAAATCAAAGAAATGTACCTTTATTGGATATGGTGTTAATTATTTTGGTTATCGCTTATATGATTATGAAAATCACAAGATGTAATATTCAATGAAAAGGTCTTGTATAAGAATCAGTTGCAGGAAAAAGAAAACAAAGAATACACAGTTCTTGATGAGATCACAGAAAAGGTAAAGGTTCCTGAAAATAATAATAATCAACAGTCGCAACAACAGCAACCACCACAACAACAACAGGAACCTCAAACACTTGAAAGTGGTGTTAGAAGATCTACCAGGATAAGTAAACCCCCTGAACGATACTCTCTGTCATTATATTATTTATTGTTGACTGATTCTGGTGAACCTGAATGTTATGAAGAAGCAATGCAGGTTGAAAGCAGGAAGAATTGGGAGCTAGCCATGGAAGAAGAGATGGAATCCTTAATGCATAACCAGACTTGGAACTTAGTCAGGTTGCCTGCAGGTAAAACTACATTGCAGAATAAATGGGTTTACAGGCTGAAGGAAGAAGATGGAGGAAAACAAAGATACAAAGCTAGACTTATGGTGAAGGGGTTTGCACAAAAGAAAGGTGTTGATTTTGATTAAATATTTTCTCTTGTTGTTAAGATGACCTCAATCAGAACTATTTTAAGTCTTGTAGCAATGGAAGATTTACATCTTGAACAATTAGATGTTAAGACAGCATTTCTCCATGGAGATTTGGAGGAAGAGATCTATATGGAGCAGCCAGAAGGATATCAGGTCAAAGGGAAAGAAAAATTAGTGTGCAGGTTAAAAAAGAGCTTGTATGGCTTAAAACAGGCTCCAAGGTAGTGGTATCTAAAATTTGACAAGTTTATGTTTGAACAAGGTTATACTAGATGTCACTCTAATCATTGTGTTTATCTGAAAAGGCAAAATGATGGCAGCTATATTATATTGTTATTGTATGTAGATAACATGCTTGTTGCAAGGTCTAACATGCAGAAAATAAATGTGCTCAAAAGAAAATTGGAAAATTCATTTGCAATGAAGGATTTGGGAGCTGCAAAACAAATCCTTGGTATGAGAATAACTAAAGACAAGAAAAATTGCAAACTAACACTGTCTCAAAATGAGTACATACCAAAGGTGTTGAAAAGATTTAATATGCAGAATGAAAAACCAGTTAGTACACCTTTTGCTAGCCATTTCAAACTTAGTAAGGAGATGTGCCCCAAGACCCAAGAAGAAATGTATTATATGTCTAAAGTTCCATATGCATCAGCAGTTGGAAGCTTAATGTATGCAATGGTCTGCACAAGGCCTGATATTGCACATGCAGTGGGAGTTGTAAGCAGGTACATGAACAATCCAGGAAAAGAACATTGGATGGTAGTGAAATGGATTCTCGGATATTTGAGAGGTACCACAAATCAAGCATTATGCTTTGTTGGTTCAAACATTGCTCTACATGGATATGTTGATGCAGATATGGCAGGTGACAGAGATAACAGGAGAAGAACTACAAGATATGTATTTACTGTAGGTGGAACAGCTGTCAGTTGGGTTTCAAAAATCCAAAATGTTGTTTCACTTTCAACAACAAAAGCAGAGTATGTTGCTACTACAGAGGCTAGTAAAGAAATGATTTGATTACAAAGGTTTATGGATGAATTGGGTAAGAAGCATGATATGGGCACGTTATACAGTGATAACCAAAGTTCCATTCATATTGCAAAGAACTCAGTGTTTTATTCCAGGACTAAACACATACAGCTCAAGTACCATTTCATACGGTCAGTATTGGAAGATGGATAGTGGAAGCTGGAAAAGATACACACTAGCCAGAATCCTGCTGTGATATAACAAAAGTCAGAATTAGGGAGCAGTTCCAGATTATGCTCGGGCTTCAATTGGTCTTCAAGGATGACGATGAAGATGAGAAACAACAAGGTCCAAAGAGGAGTCATTGTCCACAAAATGAAGAAATGCAGGAGTTGCTACAACCGCCCCTGGCGGGGAGACTGCTGGGTGGGAGCCCGATTATCTGTTTACTTTGTATCACGCCATTGGACCCCCGCACGCCCACGGGGGGGCGGGGGGCCGCGCCCCGTACTGGTCGTCGCCCGGGGGTGGTCGCGACTTTATGGAGCCCCCCCCCCCCTCGGGGCGGGGGTCGCGCGCCCCCGAAGCTAAAAATAGATGTAAAATTGCCTTGTAAAAGTATAGTAATTTCTAGTCAATTTGGGCCGTTCATTAGGCGGATGATCTGACGGTAGAAATTATGTTTAGATTAGGGTTTTTTGCCCTAGAAGGCAACCCCTCACTTTTATGAGGGTATTGTATTGCGGTTGTGTATTGTGTGTGTATTCTCAAAGCGAGAAACAAATAGGGAGACTGTGAGAGAGAACATAGGATATTACAGCGGATCAGCTGTAGGTTGTGTCTATTCATTTTTGCTGGATAATAGAAAGGAAGGACTGGCTGTTCAGGGTGGACGTAGCCCAAACTGGGTGAACCACGTATATCTGTGTCTCTCTGGTTTTATGTGTTTTGTGTGCTTGTGTTTTCCGCATATTTTATATGTTGCATTGCTCTGTAATATTTAATTTTCTAACACATAATAAATCAAATTTAAGAAAGTGTTGAGATTCAACAAGATGATGAGCTTAGTGAAAAGAGTCGCCTTCACTAAGTGGGCCCGCAGGCTATTTTTGGTGCAAGTCTTTTTTTAGACTATGTCTATTTTTAGACATGATGATCATACTTCAAAAGTTGCAGGATGCTATTTGTGGATGGTTGATCAAGTTGGAAAAATAGATCAAATTCTATTTTTAGAATATTGGGTGAATTCTATTTATAGATCGTCAATCTAAAAATAGATGCATGTCGATTATTATTAGCTCTTAATAATAATTAGACTCTAAACATCGACTTATTCTCTTGGAGCACTTCAGTTCAGTGCACAGATGTGGCATAGCAGCTGACAGAAGGAATTATGCTATTCCTAAGGGTTTACTAGAGCTATTGCATGGAGTACTCAGTTAGAACTCAAGTGGCAGAGTTATGACACAGTTGGAAGAAGTAGTTATGGAGTTGTATTCAGTTTAACTCAATTAGACTCAATTGAGCTAGTTATATCTAGTTTAACTGATTGATACACTAGTGAGAGTGGAGTGAATTAATTAGTTAATTAATTCATAAATAATAACTCATTAATCAACTGAACAATACATCAGTTAACTACAGTGCATGGCAGTTTCAGTGGAGACCAGTGGAGAGATAGGTGAAAGGGAAAGAACTAAAGTGATGCATTGATTGCATCACACACTCAGTAGAGATGCCAATGAGGATTGCGCAGTCAAGGATGGAGTAATTCGAATTCATTCAGAGCCATTCTTTAGCAAAGATTGCATAGTGGAGGCAAGCTAGCAGGTGGCAAATATCGGTGCATGGATTTGCAAGATTAGGCCTGATTAGTGTATAACGATTGTACTGTACTGAGGGCTTGTGATTAGCTTTGTATGAGATTGTCATATGATCTCCATGTTACATAATATATAGTTGGGGTTTTCAGCTTCAGGTTTTCCTGGTTAAAAATTATGTTATGTGTGATTGAATATTTTTGTTTATGCTTCACATGTGTGTGCAATTAATTTTTCCGCAAAAGATTAACAAGTGGAATAGATTCAGTATCTTGCATAAAGTTAAATAGTGTGAGATCAGGTGGATCTTGGACATATGCATGCTTAGTGCATATAATTTATACATGGTATCGTAGCATTGTTGATTGAAGATTGCAATTGTGAAGTGATTTTGTGATGGTGGACAATTCGAATTTGCTACAGAAGATTCTTGGTGCAGAAATCGAGTATACATTGAAATGTCTTTCAACAGGTTAAGATTGGAGTATTCCCTTGATGGGAGCTCGAATTACATAGCCTAGAAGGACAGGATGGAGGTGGTGCTGGAGGATAATGGGCTGAAGGAGTTCATCGATAGCGATGTTCCTAAGCCGGGATCTAGCGACGCTGCATTACTTGATGCATGGCAAAAGAAGACTGCAAAGACGAGGAGGATTCTGTTGGAAGGTGTGAAGGACCACATTGTGTCCAGCCTTCATGGGAAATCCACTCCATTCTTAATGTGGAAGGCTTTGACAGACTTGTTCCAAAGCAGAAATGACCAGAGGAAGTTGGCGCTTAAAGACAAGCTCAGAAAAATAAAAATGGAGAAAGGCGACAGTATTCCAAAATACCTCACGAAGTTTGTCCACTGCAAGGATGAGCTGGGAATTGTGGGGGTTACTGTTGATGAAGAAGACTTGGTGAGCTTGGCTCTCCTTGGGCTTTCGAAGAGTTGGCATAGCTATGAAGACTTTGTCAATGGATGGGAGAAACTGCCTGGATGGGAGTGACTTTGGTCAGATCTTGTGCAGGAGAAGATAAGGCAGGGTACCAGGGATGGATCTTCATCGAATAATGAAGATGAAGAGAATTGCACTTTGGCTGCCAAAGCAAGGAAAGGGAAGTGGAAGAAAAATCCTTCTAAATCCGATGCGAAAGGCAAGAAGCAGGACTTGTCCAAAGTGAAGTGTTTTCACTGTCACGAGCATGGAAATTTTGCCACTAACTATCCACAGAAGAAGAAGAATAAGCAGGCTGCTAGATCTGTAGCTGGAGAGGCCTTAGCTTCGCAATTTGAGCTGGATTTTTCCTTGATCGCATGCTTGGTTTCAAGCTGCATGGGATCAGTGTGGTATCTTGACAGTGGTGCGTCTTTCCATATGACGGGAGACAAAGAGTTGTTTAGTGACTTGGAGGAGAAAGGCCTCCAGATGCATATAGAGATGGGCGACGATGGTCAGTACAGTGCGACAAGCATTGGGACCATTACATTTAAGAGGGAGTCTGGTAATCCATTCTTGTTGAAGAATGCCATGCATGTTCCAGGTCTGAAGAAGAACTTGGTCTCAGTCGCAATGTTGGAAGACAGAGGTTATGATGTTGTTTCAGTGAGGGAAAAGCTTTCCTTCGACATAAAACAACGGGTCAAACCAAGAAGATAGGGGTTCGAATTAAGAATCTCTACAAGCTAGAGGTAGATGGCTGCTCTGCAATGGTGGGCTAAGCAGAAGAAGTGGTGAGCCGGGATGAGGGCGAGTTATAGCACAGGAGATTGGGCCATCTTCACCATGGCGCTTTGAAGATTTTGCAGCAAATTTCTACTGGACTTCCCAAGGGTACTCTTGCGCAATCAGATCAGTGCAAAGGATGTACAATGGGTAAGTTTGTGAAGACCACCTTTCATGAGAAGGAGAACCATGCTTCGGTGATCCTGGAGAGAATTCACATAGACGTGTGTGGACCATTCTCGGTTGCTTCAACAACGAAACATAGGTATTATGTGATATTTGTTGATGACTTTTCTCGTAGATGTTGGATCTTCTTCATGTAGAAGAAAAGTGAAACGTTCTCAAAGTTTTGTGAGTTCAAGGCATTGGTGGAGAAGGAGTCGGGGAAGCAGGTGAAAGCTCTAAGGAGCGATAATGGTGGTGAATACATCTCTGGCGAATTCAAAGACTTCTGTAGCAAAGAAGGAATTCGAAGAGAACTCATAGCACCTCATAACCCACAGTAGAATGGGGTCGCAGAGAGAAAGAACAGAATGATCATGGGTGCTGCACGAGCGATGCTACATGACCAGGGCCTACCGATGCACTTGTGGGCGGAAGCATGCAACACTGCGGTTTATGTGCAAAACTGTTGTCCTCATAGAGTACTTGGCATGAGTACACCCAAAGAAGCTTTTACTGGTAAGAAGCCTGATACTTATCATTTGAAGATTTTTATCTCACTTGTTTACATTCATGTGACGAAGGATGCCAGGAAGAAGTTGGAGCCAACTGCAGAAGTTGGGATATTTTTGGGGTACACAGAAACACCCCATAACTATCGTGTGTATTTTCCAAACAGTCGGATGACTGTTATACGACAGGATATAAAATTCAATGAGGTGAAAGCCATGAAGTTGTCGCTTGAGAGGGAGCTACACTTGCATGCAGAGGAGGAACTTCTTGTTCCCAAAGATGAGTCTCTGGATGTGGATCAGCCACAGGAGGAGATTCATGGAGTGGAGGAGTCCACTCATGTAGAACCAAACCTCAGACAAGGCAGGAAGCGTACCACAGAAGCTAAGAGACTGAAGGTGGATGCGGCACAAAATGTAGGAGTTCCCACATCACAGCGCAGACAGAGACAGTCACCTGACCGATATACTGGATACATGGCTCTTATGAGCAAGTGTATTGTGACAGAGCCATCTTCTTTTGAAGAAACAGTGCAGGAGCCCACATGGGTAGATGCCATGGTGGAGGAGTATGACTCCATTGTCAGAAACAGTGCTTGGGAGATTGTTCCAAGGCCGGTGGGAAAATAAGTTGTAGGATCAAGATGGATCTACAAGGTAAAGCAAGCTGCTAATGGGAGCGTCGAGAAGTATAAGGCAAGATTTGTTGCCTGGGGCATCTCAAAGATCGAGGAGATTGACTATGAAGAAACCTTTGCACCTGTCACATGGTATTCTTCCATACGGACCATCCTTTCTCTCTCAGCGTAGATGGGTTGGCACATTCATCAGATGGATGTGAAGACTACGTTCCTTAATGGGATCATTGAGGAAGAGGTGTACATTGAGCAGCCTGAAGGATTTGAGATCTTTAGCAATGAGTCACATGTGCGGAGCTCAAAGAGCGTTGTATGGGTGACTCAGCACCCGTGCTTGTTACACCTAGAATCGGCAATTTATTTCCCTTTGGACTTGGCTTCACCAAGAGTGAGGTGAATGCAAACCTGTACCAAATTGTGGTGGAGGGTAAGCTTTTAATCATTGTTATTTATGTTGATGATTTAATACTAACGAGTGATGAGTAGTTGATACACTCATGCAAGGCAGATCTTGCAAAGGAGTTTGAGATGAAGGATTTGGGCCTCCTTCATTATTTCCTTGGATTGGAAATATGGCAGCGGGAAGGTGAACTGTTTGTGTCTCAAGGCAAGTATGCCTAGGAGACACTGGAGAAGTTTCACATGCAAGTTGCAAGCCTATCGACACTCCTCTTCCAAGAAATTGGAAGGAGGATGCTACATCGGCAGAGGTAGTGGATGCCACTGTTTATCGACAGTTGGTGGGTTCACTCGTGTATTTAGTCAATACAAGACTGGACATATGTTATGCGGTGAACCAGCTTTCACAAGGGATGTTTAAGCCTACCAAACTCTTTTGGAAGGCGGGAAAGCATGTCCTGAAATATCTCAGGGGCACATCTGAGTATGGTTTATGGTACAGATAGACAGATGAGGTGAATTTGCATGGCTTCACGGATGCAGATTGGGCAGGAAGCCCAACGGACAAAAAGAGCACATCAGGAGGGATTTTCAGTATCGGATCTATGGCAGTTTCTTGGTACAGCAAGAAACAAATATCTATGGCACTTAGTTCAGCGGAAGCGGAATACATGGCAGCAAGTTTAGCTGCATGTGAGGCTATCTGGATGAGGAAGATTCTTGTTGGTTTGTTCGGTTCACATTTAGATCCCACGGTGATTCATTGTGATAATCATAATTGCATTAAACTCTCGGTTAATCATGTGTTTCATGATAGATCTAAACATATTGATATCTGGTATCATCATATTAGAGATTGTGTGCAGCAGAAAATCATGTTGCTTCAGTACATTCCCACGGAGGTTCAGGATGCAGATATTCTAACGAAGGCACTCACCAGGAGCAAATTCGAATACCATAGAGGCAGTATCGGGGTGAAGGATAATCCCTATCTTGTTGAGGGAGAGTGTTGAGATTCAACAAGATGATGAGCTTAGTGAAAAGAGTCGCCTTCACTAAATGGGCCCGCGGGCTATTTTTGGTGCAAGTCTATTTTTAGACTATGTCTATTTTTAGACATGATGATCATATTTCAAAAGTTGCAGGATGCTATTTGTGGATGGTTGATCAAATTGGAAAAATAGATGAAATTCTATTCTTAGAATATTGGGCGAAGTCTATTTATAGATCGTCAATCTAAAAATAGATGCATGTCTATTATTATTAGCTCTTAATAATAATCAAACTCTAAACATCGACTTATTCTCTTGGAGCACTTCAGTTCAGTGCACAGATGTGGCACGGCAGCTGACAGAAGGAATTACGCTATTTCTAAGGGTTTACTGGAGCTATTTCATGGAGGACTCAGTTAGAACTCAAGTGGCAGATTTATGACACAATTGGAAGAAGTAGTTATGGAGTTGTATTCAGTTTAACTCAGTTAGACTCAGTTGAGCTAGTTGTATCTAGTCTAACTTATTGATACACTAGTGAGAGTGGAGTGAATTAATTAGTTAATTAATTTATAAATAATAACTCATTAAATCAACTGAACAATACATCAATTAACTACAGTGCATGGAAGTTTCAGTGGAGACCAGTGGAGAGATAGGTGAAATGTTAATTTCTGGTCATGTTCTATGCCATTTCAGATTAGGGCACAATACTGAAGAAGATAGAACATACTAATAGATCGATAGAAGACAAGCCGAGACAGAGATAAGAAATGGTGGTGTTACGGCGATCAGCAGGATGTTTCTACCAGCAAAGTCTCCAATAGGTCATTCAGCCAAGCGTGTCACACATAACCCCAGAACAGTCCAAACAAAGAATACGCAGCTCCAATGCCATCAAGAGAGAGAGAATTCCTCCACACCAATGTGTGTCAAATGAACTCCAAGTCTCTCCAATATATAGGAATCTTTGGGGGTGTGTGACACGTCCTTTAAGACATTTAAGTCAATATTATATTCCAGGCCGACCTAGCACATAAGTGGAATAAATTCAAAGTACATGTTCTGCTCATCCGATCGAGATGATCTTTAGATCAATCTTACACCTCTCCGAAAGAGGAATCCAATAAAAATATTGCGATCGTCATCTGAGCAGCACAACCCGGAGTTTGGACCTAGTTGTCCAATTTTAACACTCCTCTCAACTAGGGAGAACTCCGTCCACTAGTGCAATCCAAATCCCGCCGTAACTTGCTTTGCTGGCCTCTTTATTTCAGAACAGAAGAGGGTCAGTCACAAAGACATCATACCCGGCTGACAGATTCAGCCCAGAGGTCCGAAACCTCTATAGGACTCACAAAGAGTCTCTAACCAACCCAAGGTTGGTTCATCTGACCCGAAGTCAGTTGGAGGTCTGAAACCTCACTATACTTGATTCCAGATCAAGTGGTTGGACCGTGCCATCCTAGATAGAGAGTACGGCAATCTCTGATGCGTCCATCAGTCTTTGCTACTAGTCTCTAGCTTTTCCCACCTCATTGGCCAAATGAGAGGTACTTCCCATGAGCCCTGAGCTCAATGGGTAGGATGCATACGGGGCACAGATAAATGAGAGTCGAACCAGCTCAATAATCACAAGGGTGGGGCAGAAGCATTATGAGTGCTTATAGCTCCGAGAAGCTATCCCCAAAGCCCCCGAGCTCCCGAGCTCATGATCCCAACGGGACCCACACCATGAGGTCGTTCAAAGTACCCAGAAGATTCTCACGGAAGGTTAGGAACATGACCTTCCCCAAGGGCATTGTGAGAGATATCCATGACACTGCTCATCGGTGCCTGCTAAATGTAGTCTTCGAACTCAGTGTACCATATCCCAGAGAAAGTGGTACCAGCCATCAACATGCTTGGATCAATCGTGGAACCCGGGATTCTATAACAAATGAATCCCCCTCTGGTTATCACAAAGGATAACGGTGGCATCTAGCACATGCTCGAATAGCTCACAAAGAGCTTTCGCAACCAAGTGACTTCACAACAGGCCATACATGTTACAATGTATTCGGCCTCAGCGGTGCTCAAGGCTGCCGACTTTAGATTCTTGTGAGACGGTCTGAGATCTCAGCATCCGGATATTATCTTGCGTCACCACCCAACTGGCAATCGAACATCGGTATATCCATGGAGTTTCACTGCCCACTGCGGTGTATCTCGGCCCACGGTCTGCTCCGTGCCTCGAGAGATATCTCTTAGTGCACCAGCACCAACCCAGTGAATGTTATGATCAACCATGTGTTGACTCAAAGTGTTCACTGCACAACATATGTTCGAACAAGTGTTCATTAAGAACATCAAGGTCCCTATGAGTTTACGATACTCAGTAGGACACGCCCAGCAACGCTACTACTCAACTTCTTAAAGTTGAGTTCCATCAGTGTCGTCACAGACTTACAGTCCATCATACCAGAAGCTTCATAATGTATTTTCCTTGAAAAAGGAAAATCTTGCCAAGTCTCTGCCAGACCTCCAAGCCTAGGCATCAGGCCTAGGTCCTTCATCTCAAACTTAGCAGTGAGCTCCCTCTTGCATTGATGAATGAGAGGGTTAGCACCTGCCAGGAAGAGGTCATCCACATATAGAACCAGAATGAGAGGTTTTCCCTTGACAACCTTGAAGTAAAGGTTCGGATCAACATTAATTTGAGTGAAGCCCAGCTTCATCAAGTAGCTATCTATCCTCTCGTACCAATCTTTGGGTGCTTTCTTCAACCCATAGAGGGATTTCTTCAACCTACGGACATGGGTGTCCCAATCCTAGACATCCAACCCCAGAGGTTGCTCCACATATATCTCTTCCTTTATCGTACCATGCAGAAATGTGGTCTTCACATCATCTGATGAAGACTCCATCCTTTCATAGTAGCAAGGGCTATAATAGATTGAATGGTGGTGTATCGGGCCACAAGTGCAAATATGTTATCATAATCTATGCCTTCCTTTTGAGAGAAGCCACATGAAACAAATCTTGCTTGAACTTTTTAGCACTTCCATCAGATCCATGCTTGATTTTGAAGCGATGTGACAGCAACTTTGATCTGTGGTCTAGGAAACATATCCCATATATCACCCTTGTATCCTTGCAGATTTAGATACTTTCCAGTTTCTTCAAATGTTCGAGACTCATATTGTACTCATGGTAGCTAGATACTCCTGGTATTTATATGGCTTCTCATTTTTCCTCCAAAATTTCCCCCTCTTAAGCCATATGTCTCTAAGCCATGAGTATCTTCTTTTGTTCAGCAAGGGTATCCGCTCAGGAGTTTACACAGTTGTATTCTCCCTCTTAATGCCTACTTCTTACTCGAGACAAGACATCTATTTTAAATCAGGGCATCCCAGACACCAACTTGGAAAGGGGACTTATTCTCCCACAGTCAAAGCCATCCAACAGACTTTGTTGATCATGAATCAAGATTCCAACAATGTGACCAAAAGCTACAAAAACTTTTCAGTTCACATTTTAATTTTACCATAACGCTCCAATGTAAGACTGATACAGTCACATGCTTGCTGCTACATATGTGTCTATCTATGTCACTGTCATACAGGGGGAACATATCAACAAGCCTCAGCTTCTGTTAGAAGTCCTTACAACCACTACCTGTTATTCTGTGGGTAGCTTCTTCAAAAATCCTTCTAAGACTATAACTTACAAAACTATGGATCCACTCTATCTTGGTTTATCTTGCACTTGAGGCATTGCACCTTGATTTGATTCCGGATACGTTTGCCCATTTACGGTTATTTTAGCGAGGCTTGCTCCTAGAGGCATCCAAAATTTGCACAGCTCAATGACTTACATCTATGCCCATTTCGTCAACAATTTGACCACTACATAGAATTTCCCCAAGGACTTCGGCAGTCAAACCCTTTAAAAATTTCTGACTTCAAACATGGGTGTACGTACATGTCAACGTCATAATAGCGGTGGTATAGAATCACGATTTTAAAACTATCACATTTATCACGGCTGGCGAATATGAACTACACTTACATCTCTTGGACTCTTGTCCTTGATGTACCAGGCAGGGTTCTCTTCTTCCTATACCTGCTGATTTGATGTGAAGATATTTGCCTTCTGCTACCGACCAACAATTCAAACCAACAACTGAAAAATTTTGCTCAGAAATGTCCAGTCTTCAGAATACATACAAACAACTCCAGATTTATGACCCAGTCAAAATGCAGAGAGGAAATTTGGACCTTTGCTGAAGGAATTTCGGTCTGGATACATTGATAATAAGGCAACAATTCGATCTTCCAGCAGTGGGGATCCTCCTTAGAAATTTGGGACTCCTTTTTTTTTTGGATTTTAATGATCACCCAAGACAAATTCCCTGTCTCTGTCCTGCATACTTCTGCTTTAATAATTAAATTCAAGAATGGCCACCAACTAGTAAGTGCCACGTACTGGAGTGATCACCCAATTCGGCCTTCAATAAGAGGTTCGTTATGTTTGAAAAAAAACTTGTCCTTATGATCAGATAAAGTTATTGCTTGGACAGATTGAAACAACTAAGATGGTTCACCATTGTAGGTTTGGGAAATTGATCCACAAAGATATATAGGCTGATTTAGTTTTGCTAGACTTTTGATCCAGCCTCCACACTAAGGTGATCAACTTGCAATTGATGGTATTTACGCCCAGGAAGTCTAGGCTCAAGGCACTCAGTCCACCAATAATTACGCCTTTCCTTTCTGCACACATATGATATACACACTTTAATTACAATGTTCTAGTGTAGACAACCTTTGACTTGGCTACAACACCTTTAATTGCTTCAGATTGCATCTATATCATTGCAATCAAGTCGTTCACCCACAACAAATTCAATGCACAACCATCCCACAATTGCACTTTCCAGACTCTGATCCGTCGCATAATGTATTGTGTCCAATACGAGGGCTAATAATTTCGAGGGCTATGGTGAGAAATTTGTCCTGTGATGTGACCAAGATTTGTAAAATCCCTTACATTTCCGATCGGTGGCTCGATCACATTCGGTAGGAATTATAAACACAATCTTCGATGGCTATGCGTCCTTTGACTCGACTTTTGACTTATAATAATTTATCTGACTTTTGAACAAAATTCACCACCAATGTCACCAAAGTTGATCCCTAATTTTGGCAGAAGACAATGCTTCCTTCCTGCTACAAACATGTGAGCTTCATATCATTCAACATTTCAACAAGCAATTTGATCCGTCACAGGAAGCTACACTTAATTCCTCTCTTTTAGCAGTCAAATTGTTCACCTATAAGAGACTATTTTTTTTTTTTTTTTTTGCTAATCGCACAGTACACTTGATAACACATTCGACCGACTCTGTTCCAATTGAGCCAGTCAGCAAAAAAAAAAAAAAAAAAAATCCGCATCTTTCACGTTGCCGACTGTCAGGAAATTGAGCCAGGTACATTTCGGAGATTAGCGTATCTCCCCGTATCTACTTAATCGCCGGCAGTGTCGTGAACGACAACGATATAACCACAACCATCGTGAAAGAGCTCGACAGTGACATGACTGAAGCCAGCGTGGGCAAACTGATCGGACATCAAGATATATTCACGAGAAGGCCAGAGGCCGTTGATGCAATTCTGAAATCGAACGCTGCCGGAATGAGAAGACCCAAAATCGAATGTAAATATTGTTGTCGGGTTTCTGAATCTCCAGGAGATTAAAGATTTAGCATGATGGACTGCAGCTGATCCGGATGGCCAACAGCTCTGCATTCTGTGAAAGTGCCGTATAAATGCTCATCCACATACAAATAACTGTTACCGCCGCCAATCTAAGTCCAGCGTTCGTAATTTCCTTCGCCATTCGGTAACAAAGCTCGAACTCGAAACCTCTTACGAACGATCATGTTGTAATTCCGCAGCGGCGTCGTTTGTTCTTTCCGTGGGCCCATAACCAGGTTTGAAAACAGTTTACGCAGAATTCAAAGAACTTTCTGTTTTTTTTTTTTTTAATTTTCCCCGTTCTTGGCTTCGGCCTTTTTGTTTGGCCGCAAACATTTCAGCCTTCCAGCTACCCACATATGGTAGCATTTTGTATATATGTACCTTGACCAACTAGCTCAGCAAGCTAGCCCTCAAAAACATCCCTTCTCAAATCTACAGCTTTTTCACGCAGATTAGGGCAGACTTTTTTCACGCTAATTAGGGCAGACCATCCTAGGGCAATGTCTTCAACCAACGCTCCGATACCGTGTTAATTTCTGGTCATGTTCTATGCCATTTCAGATTAGGGCACAATACTGAAGAAGATAGAACATACTAATAGATCGATAGAAGACAAGCCAAAACAGAGATAAGAAATGGTGGCGTTATGACGATTAGCAGGATGCTTCAACCAAAAAAATCTCTAATAGGTCATTCAGCCAAGTGTGTCACACATAACCCAGAACAACCCAAACAAAGAACAATCCATATATATCACAGCTCCAACGCTATCCAGAGAGAGAAATTCCTACACAACAATGTGTGTCAAATGAACTCTAAGTCTCTCCAATATATAGGAATCTTTGGGGGTGTGTGACACGTCCTTTAAGACATTTAAGTCTATATTTTATTCCAGGCCGACCTGGCACATAAGTGGAATAAATTCAAAGTACATGTTCTGCTCATCCGATCGAGATGATCTTTAGATCAATCTTACACCTCTCCGAAAGAGGAATCCAATAAAAATATTGCGATCGTCATCTGAGCAGCACAACCCGGAGTTTGGACCTAGTTGTCCAATTTTAACATGAAAGAGCAAGATAGACTATCTGTTGTGACTATAGTGATGCATTGATTGCATCACACACTCAGTGGAGATGCCAATGAGGATTGCACAGTCAAGGATGGAGTAATTCGAATTCATTCAGAGCCATTCTTCGGCAGAGATTGCGAAGTGGAGGCAGGATAGCAGGTGGCAAAGATCGATGCATGGATTTGCGAGATTAGGCTTGATTAGTGTATGACAATTGTACTGTATTGAGAGCTTGTGATAAGCTTTGTATGTTTGTATGATATTGTCATATGATCTCCATGTTACACAATATATAGTTGGGGTTTTCAGCTTCAGGGTTTCCTTGTTAAAAATTGTTATGTGCGATTGAATATTTTTGTTTATGCTTCACATATGTGTGCAATTAATTTTTCTGCAAAAGATTAACAAGTGGAATAGATTCAATATCTTGCATAAAGTTAAATAGTGTGAGATCAGGTGGATATTGGACATATGCATGCTTAGTGCATATAATTTCTATAGAAAGGTTATACGACTTCCATGCACAATTTGATTGAATTATTTTTACCTAAATATTATATGGATCTTTTTGGCATTCATTATCAAATAAGATTTTCACCAATTCTTGCCAATTAAATGAAATTCATATAATTAAAATTTTTCATTGCATATTATTTTATATTCACACTCACACATCATTTATTTTGAGTATTAAATGTTTTATATAAATTTATGAAGTATTAATTATAAGTTTCATAAAAAAAAATATATATGTGAAGCACTTTATATGGCTAAAATCAATCATTTTTCCCCTAGTTTGAAGTTGGGTCAATCTTCTTGTTATTTTGACCCTTCCCAGGTCTTGTCTTGCCTCATATCCTCTCCCCTTCAATCAATGCGTGGTTATGAACCTCCACATCTCTAGTTACCAATGTTTGCACCATGGTCTCCTCCTAGAAAAACCAGCCCATAGTGTCTCAAAAGCAGGCAACTTGTCACGAGCATATACCCCTTGAACAAGTAGTTCCCTAGATAGTGAGAATATACTCATAGTTATCCAAACTCACCATCAACTTTGTCTCCTATGGCTATGCATTAATCTCTCAACTCAGTGGACATCATTATACAACTCACCATAATAGTTCATGTAGACGTTGTCATAGCATGATTTGTCACCCATGCACATGTTGTGCGCCTACTCTACCATTCATGTACTTTCGAAAACATCCATTCTGCCATAACTCTTCCAAAAAAACCATTTTTGAGTTCATATATGCACTTCATGTACACACTTTGCTTTTGGATGAATTGTACACATGAACTCAAAATATATTTACTTTTAGGTAATTGTACATATGAACTCAAAAATCATTTTTGAATGATTTTTGAAGAATTTTGGGAGGATGGATGTCTACAAAAGTGAATGGTTCATTAGGCCATAGAATTTGCATTGGTGGCCAATCATGTTGTAATAGGCATCGATGAGCTTATTTTTCAATGGTTCATTAGGCCATAGCATTTGCATTGGTGGCTATGCATTCATCTCTCAACTCAATGGTCATCATTATACAACTCACCATAATAGTTGTTCATGTAGACATTGTCATAGCATGATTTGTCACCCATACACATGTTGTGTGCCTACTCTACCATTCCTGTACTTTCGCAAACATCCATTCTGCCAAAACTCTTCCAAAAAAACCATTTTTGAGTTCATATATGAACTTCATGTACACACTTTGCTTTTAGATGAATTGTACATATGCACTCAAATATATTTACTTTTAGGTAATTGTACATATGAACTCAAAAATTATTTTTGAATGATTTTTGAAGAGTTTTGGGAGGATGGATGTCTACAAAAGTGAATGGTTCATTAGGCCATAACGTTTGCATTGGTGGCCAATCATGTTGTAATAGGTGTCGATGAACCTATTTTTCAATGGTTCATTAGCCCATAGCATTTGCATTAGTGGCCAATCATGTCGATGAGCTTATTTTTCAAAAGCATCATGCAAGGGGCATTCAATTATGATATAAAGCGACTAAAGCATCATGCATATTTTTCACCAACTCTTTCGATCAAATGCTCTTTCATAAAATCAATGATGACTCTCTTTGCTTTGATCTTCTTGTGATTGGCCAAAAAAATGACACCACTAAGCTATGCAACCTTAGTATCCACAAAACTTGACAAATCTACTTCCTCCGAGAGTGTCTACATTGTGCATAGTACAACGCCTACATTGTGCACAATACAAAGTTGGAGGGTGCACTCCCAAAGATTAAGACTGGTCATTGTGGCTACTCTAAAAACAAAATCCAAACAAAATGTCAACAGATAATGACATAGATCTACAACCTCTTACATTTATGGACCACCTTTCTTAAGGATGAAAAAAAGAACACGCTAATGCTAATCATTTAAGCGAGAGCATCACACCTCGTAACCCTTCACAACATCACCCATTAAAACTCACGTATCCCACCCCTGAAGCCCTCCAACAACTCCCTCTCCCAAAAAGGTGCAATGCTATCCATAGTGACCTGAGAAAGTTTAAACAAGTTTTTCATACTATGTAGATTTGGAAGCCATGGTAAGCAAATTATGCATTTTAAAAAACAATAATCTAAATACATCGGTAGCAGTTGAAAACTTGAGACTTCAAATCAAAAAACAGATCTATTTACAATAATTTATACCATGTATATTTTAAAACTATGGTAGACAAATAATGTACTTTAAAAATAATAATCTAAATACCAGGTATTAATAAAAATAATAATCTAAATACCAGGTTTTTCTTGAAAACTCAAGACCTTCAATCAAAACAACAAATCAAATTACAATAATTTACAAACACATTTTTGTTAAAAATACACAAAATTTGAACCCTCGATCATATCTATATTTTATTAAAAAAAATACAATGCAATGGTTGAAAACAAAAAGGCACCCACCATCATAGTGGTGCACCCTGTATCTCCTTTATAAAACATAATAAAAGTACAATGAACATGGACACATAAAAAAGCCTACTTAGTTTTGAGTGTCAAATGTTATCCTACTTTGATCACTTTACTACCCCTTCTTGCATGGACAAAAGTGTTAATTAAAGAGCCATTACTACACCCTTCCATAGTGACCTAAGAAAGATTAATCAAGTTTTTCATACTACATAGATTTGGAAGCCATGGTAAGCAAATTATGCACTTTAAAAAACAATAATCTAAATACATCGGTAGCAATTGAAAACTTGGGACTTCAAATCAAAAAACAGATCTATTTATAATAATTTATACCATGTATATTTTGAAACTATGGTAAACAAATAATGTACTTTAAAAATAATAATCTAAATACCAGGTATTAGTAAAAATAATAATCCAAATACCAAGTTTTACTTGAAAACTCAAGACCTTCAATCAAAACAACAAATCAAATTACAATAATTTACAAACACATTTTTGTTAAAAATACACAAAATTTGAACCCTCGATCACATCTATATTTTATTAGTAAAATACAATGCAATGGTTGAAAACAAAAAGGCACCCACCATCATAGTGGTGCACCATGTATCTCCTTTATAAAACATAAGAAAAGTACAATGAACATGGACACATAAAAAGGCCTACTTAGTTTTGTGTGTCAAACGTTATCCTACTTTGATCACTTTACTACCCCTTCTTGCATGGACAAAAGTGTCAATTAAAGAGCCATTGCTACACCTTCTTGCATGGACAAAAGTGTCAATTAAAGAGCCATTGCTACACCGTTGTTGCATGGAGAAGAGTGACAATTAAAGAGCCAGGCATGAGTTGGAACATGCGTTGTTTAGTTGGAGCATAAATGCTCTTCTTGAGATCTATGCCCTCTATGAAACACTGAAATATTCCTTAAGCATGTGCACCCTAGCTAATAATAGAAAGGAGTTGTCTAACGAGACGGCGAAAATTGGCCAAAATCTGGGCCAAAAAAATTCAAGAAATCTTACAGTTACATTGTTTGAATCACGATTTTAATAGTGGAAATGGATTCAGCACCATCAAAAACCTCTAGGGCACCCAAAATATTAAAGTTTGATAGTTATAACGTGGATTTACAAAAATCCCTGCCAAACTTTCTTAAAATCTTACCGAAATTTCCATGATTTTCAGGACGAAAAAGCAATCTAGTTAGGCTACAGCATAATAGAAATGCAACCAATATTGAACCAACTCTAAACTGTACTAAAATTGAATTGAATATAGACAAGAAATTTGTGTAAGCTAGCGTCCACATGTTGAGGCATGCATCCACCCTCCTAACTCCTCCCCGCATAACATCACGCCTTCCTATGCAACTAATGATGCGCCTTACTCATCTGCACGCATATTGAATTATGGACCCATTACAGCGAGATATGGATCTGTTGTTAATGATGTGCCCAAGGAGAAACAACCATCTAGCAACCAAGTAAAAAATTTAACATTGATGGCCCCCAGGGATGAATAAGCAGGCATCTGAAAGCACTATATTTCAAACAAAAATTAATAATTGTATAAATAAACAAACCAAAGTTATTATTGGATGATGATTCATGATTCATTATATGCTCAAATAATGAAAAACACTGATAGTCCCATGGGTTAATAGGCAGGCAAGTGAGGCAATATATTTCTCCAGAAAAAGAAACAAAAAAAATAATAAATAAATAAAATAAACCAAATTATTATTTGTTTGATGATCGACTTTTATGCTGAAATAATTTAAAAAGTGGTTGTACACATTGCAAGGAACTTGAGAAAATTTATATAAGATAAAATAATTATATTAATGTCCAATGAATGACCACAAAAGTAGGTCATTGGGACTGCAGAGTACAATGATTTCGATACAAGGAGTACCAAAAGGTCTCCTATATAAAGAGCAAGAAATAAGTGTTAATTTTTAAACAACTAGGTCCAAACTCCATGTTGTGATGCTCAGATGAAGATACCAATATTTTTATTGGGTTCCTCTTTCGAAAAGGTGCAAGATCGATCTAAAGATGATCTTGATCCGATGAGCAGACCATTTATTTTGAATTTATTTTTAATCTATTCAAAATATGTGCAGGTCGACCTTAAGGTTTTCTACCCCAGCAGGTGTATCACGCACCCTCAATGATGGATATAAATAAGGTCAACGTTGGAGGACATTTCACTCATCTCATCCTCACACATTCTCTCTCATCTGATTGGTTCGATCACTTGGAGTCTCTTCTCTCTCCACACGTGGGAAATCTGGCAGCAACACTTTTATGTTTTTTGGTCTAGGGTTTCTACAGCAAACTTTGACCAGCGTTGACATTGGTCAACGCAAGGTCAAATCGACCCAAAACTCTCCCAAAATCTCGATTTCCCTAATCTACATTTTCTAGCGCTATTTCTGAGGCAAAATGTTGACTTTGACTTTTCAGCATTGACCTAGCTGTTGATGTTGTTTGCGTTAACCATTGACTACCAGTGTTGACTTTTGGGTTGACTTTTGAGTTCACTGTTTGGCTGTCCTAGAGGGTTGTGTGGCATTGCTGGTCGCTGACCATATTGAGACTTCGCTGGTTGAAGCAACCTGTTGACCACCGTAACGCACCAACACACTCATATGTTTATGACTTGTCTTCTGTGGATTTACTGGTATGTTCTATCAGCGTTTTACTTTATTGTTTATGTGATTGTTGTTTAATATAGAAGAGAAAGTAAAGTTGAATCAAGCATAGAACATCTACATAAATTTACAATAAGAAATAAAGCAACATAAACATAATGCCTGAAAACCAAAATGAGGAAAGTCCTGGACTCCAAGTGCAGAGGGCACAAGATAATGGTCCATTAAATCTCTCTCCTAACACTCGAGGTCGAATGCAAAAAACTCAAGATAGAGTGTTGTCCCGAGGGAGGGCTAGGGGAGGATATGAGGCCTCTGTTACGTCGTTGCCGAGAAGAAGTGATATGTCGCTGATCACTGGGCGATCTCCACTGCCTGCTAGTAAGAGATTTGGTCTGATAATGACTTAGAGGTCCCTGTGCTAGGGGTATGGCCCCTCTAGCCCGCACTAATTTAGAGTTTCAGGCGACATTGTTATTAACTTGTCGCTTCGTGCCTCTTGCTGACAGGAGCACTATAAAAAATGACGTAATCCGTTGGACAAGATCTGCTCTAGGAGGAGGCTGGAGAATCTGTGTGCGAAGTCTCGTGGCCTTTTGTATGTACAAGGCTAGACATCTTTGGTCTGGGTATCGAAAGAAGCTAGATAAGGTTTGGATCCCTTTGAACAAGCAATGGAATCTCCCATGAATCTCATAGTAAATGGGGCAGCGGAAGATGAAGTGCTCCTCCGACTCGGTCTCTCGAAGGTGGCACCACTGGCAAACCCTGTCTAACCATGCAATCTGATGGTCAGTCTCAATCCGTAGTTTATGAGAACCTACTCTGATCTGACCCAAGGGAATCCGAAGTGTGTGCATCCAATGGCAAAGCGTGTAATAGGGCCGAACAATGAGTCAATCTCTCAACAACATGAAGTGCTCAACATAGAAAGCCATCTTCGGATGTAACCCATCCTGAGGAAAAACAGATGGAGGAAGAGAAGTGTAATCAGATATCCCCTCAAAGAAGGGCGCAGAACAACTAGGAAATGTCCAACCGGAGATACAGAATGCACTTCGGACAAACCTGGCCGGATTATTTCAGATTATGGAATTCCGTGTTTGACACATTTTATTGGGATATCGATGGTGTAGGCTTGCAACTCCTCCAGGCTGTGTTCTCTGAACATGGTGACAGAAGTTCCCCGATTTACTTGTAAAACCATTTTAGTAGATGAAAGATGAAAACTTAGCCCAAATTTAAAAATGGGGTTCTCATTCTACGTTTGTTGAGATGTCATGTGACAGAACGTGTAAATGGAGAATGGACATTATGATTTCAATGTATTTCTTAAATAATTTCGAGCACAACAAACAGGTTAAACCATGGATTGGGAAAAGGTTGTGTAACGGTGCAAATCCCAGGTAATTTTAGCAGTTCTAGTTACCCCTCGTACCTAGCACGCGAAGCCAAAAACAAATCTACTCTATTCCATAAATATTTCTGCTACCGAAGGCAAGTTGTCTGAATAATGTTTCCGCTACCAAAGGATTCATATATCTTCAGGGCACTGAATATATCAAGAAGACAACAGCTGCTACATGATACCAGAACGCTTGATTTCAAATGAAACTTTTCCCTAATAAATGGGAATTGCTCCTACATGTCAGACGATAGTGCATTAAAAAATGAGTTTTATTACAGCTGAGAACTTTCCCTGATAATGTGAATTGCTAACGTCATGACTCACGTCTGAAAACCATCATTCATTGTTGATAAGATTTGTAACGTTCTGATGAAAGAAAAGGTAACTTGAAACAACAGAAATTGCCCTATTTTCTCACATGCAGTCTTTTTTCCATGCCAATAAACGTAGTTTAGAAGTGTAAACAAAGATACAAAGAAACCAGAATTGTTTCCAGGTATGTGCCTATGTTTTGAACGTGGTTGAAGAAGATTCGAAGCCCCATATATAAATATAAAAAGCTACCGATTCTCTACAGAATAGCTCTAAGGTAGATAATTCCATGCGTCTCCAATTCCCAACTATTACCACCAGAAGAAATTTTTCCAAGATTAACCAAATTGCAATTTTATTCAATTCACCACTCCACAAAGCTACAGCACGAAGAATTTGTGATCTCACTAAATACACCTACCCTCCACAAAGCTACGGCAGAAAGAAAACAATATGAAACACTCGTCACTAAAGCAAAGTTAAAATTAATGTTAACAAATGAGACAGGTTAAAGTGATATTTGATACGGCAATGTAAACATACATCTTTTTGACAATTTTATTAGGACGAGAATGGTATTTGCACCCAGGAAGCAACTCAACACCAAAAGCCAAGCCAGCCTCAAAAATAAAGTATCATTGTTCTCATGATTGCTTTAAGACGTTTTATCTATTTATTTATCGATCTATCTACACAACCATGCAAGCACTCTTCCCATATTGATGCAAGAGAAGAAAACTTGGAGCATCCTTTATGACAACACAAGGCTGGTGCAAATTTCCAAAGCCATAAAGAAAACGTAGGCACTTAATGTATGCAGAGTTGTATTTTAACCCAGAATCTCACCAGCTCAAAATCATAAAAATCTATTCATTAAATAACTCCATTTACACTTGAAGGCAGGCCAGAAACTTCAATAAACAAATGGCCTGCATGTCAAATAAAAGACAAATATGAAAAAATTGAGTACAGATTTTTCAAACAAATTTAGCATCCAAGTAAACTGACAGAATAAAGTCACTCTAAAAGCATATTCCCATGACAATCCAATTTACATAAGTTGAACTAACTTTCAAGGTGAAAGAAAATACCTAATGCACACTCCTTGGAGGAGAGGCATCAGGGTATGCTAAATCATCGTGGTATTCTGAACAAGACTGGTGAGAATGTCCAACTTTATATGGTGATCTCTTGCTTGTAGGAGAAACATCATCATAAGCAGACACAAGTTTAGGGGGCGGACTACCCAATAGAGGTGAAGATGACCTTGGTATAGGACCATTCCTTGCAGGAAAACCATTTCTTTCTGCTGATGCAATATCCAATGATGAGTTTCTCCTTAAATCAGCAGGCAAACTTCCCTTTTGACTAGACAATCTGGCATTATACCTATCATAGTTTGGACTACAGCTCCGGCTCCAGCTCCTACTGTAGCTTCTCCCTGGGCTCCTGCTGTAACTCCTTCCTCTGCTCCTGCTGTAACTCCTCCTTGGACTCCTGCTTGGGCTCCTGCTGTAGCTACGGCTGTAACTGCGGCCTCTCTCCCTATCATCAAATTTTCGGAAACCGCCTCGTACTCTCTCTGCATCATCAAAATATCTTTCACGTCCATCCCTCTCATGCCTATCTCGGCCATCTCTAGCATACCTGCCATGGAAATTCTCATATCTGCCATGTGCATCTCGGTCAAACCTACCACGCCCTCCATATCTATCATGCATTCTTTCATGTGCATCACTCCTCCCCCCACCCATTCTCCATCCTCCACCCCTTGCACCAAAAACTTCTCCACGGCCACCGACATAGCCACGACCAACATCTCCTCTTCCACCTCTACCTCCATCTCTTCCACCTCGACCATGGCCCCCAGACTCCCATCTTCCACCACGTCCCTTTGCATAGCCAGAACAAGCAGCCAGATCCCGTAATTCTGGAGGAACTCTCTGGTTGGCACCTTCCAGCACCTTGATAAGATCTTTAGCATATTTGGCATCCTGTTCTGAAAAGAATGTATATGCTAAGCCTGTAGCACCAGCTCGGCCAGTTCGGCCTATTCTGTGAACATAATCTTCGATCCCCGTAGGGAAATCAAAGTTAAGAACAACTCTGCAATGGCAATTTTAAAAGTAGCAGGTGAGAACCACCTAAAAAGAATAACAAAATGCTGCAATTATTTTAATGTGCAAACAAAAGAACACAAAAATATCAAATTATCTTTACCGAATGTCTTTAATATCAAGTCCCCTTGCTGCCACATCTGTTGCAACTAGAATAGGTGACCTCCCTGATTTGAACTGTGTTAAAACCCAGTCTCTCTCATGCTGGGTTTTATCACCATGGATAGCAGCAGCCCCAAATTGCCGAGCAAGACTACGAGCAAGTTGATCACACATCCTCTTTGTTGAACAGAAAACTAAAATTTTGGAACCAGGTTCCTGACTACGAAGAATCTGTTCAAGTCTTCTCTGTTTCTCAGAGGCTACAACAACTTCCACATACTGCAGAAGGGTATAATTTTCAGACAATATATTAGGAACTTCAACATACTGCAGGAATCTATCCCTTTCAGATGCAGTATAGGTAATAAAATAACTAAAAAAATTACCTTCAACCCTCATATAGTAATTAAAGAATCAGAAAATTGAGAAATTAAGACGGTAGAAAGATAAGACCTGTGTGATGGATTTATTTGCAGACAGTTCATCAACGTTTCCAATATTGACTTGAACAGGATCAATTAGCAAATCACCAGCAATCTTCCGCACTTCCTTAGGCCATGTGGCACTATACATCAGAGTTTGCCTCTGGGTAGGGATTTCATTAACAATTTTACGTATCTGGGGCTCAAATCCCATATCAAGCATGCGATCAGCTTCATCGAGAACCAACAGAGAAACTTGTTGCAGGTTAACCTTCCTCATTTCTAAGAAATCATTCAGCCTTCCTGGTGTGGCAACAACAATGTCTGCACCCCTTTCTAAATCCCTTAATTGATGAACCTTTGGGGCACCACCATATATACACTACAAAACACATTATAAATGTACATGAGATCAGCAACTTGCATATTGGTTATTTCGACCTTACTGAAAAAAATAAATACAGGAAAGTATTACATACAGTGCTCGTAATTCTTGATGACCTGCCAAATTTTACAGCTTCATCTTGTATTTGAGTCGCAAGCTCCCTCGTAGGTGCCAAAACAAGTACAGTTGGACCCCTCTGTGAATTTTTCCTACACTGTTTCAAGTGAACAAATGCAGGCAACAGATATCCTAAGGTCTTTCCAGAGCCTGTTTTGGCAATTGCTAAAATATCTCGGTTCTGCAGAACAATGGACCAAGATTGTGCCTGAATGGGAGTAGGCGATGAAAACCCTGCATTTTGAATCTGAAAGGGGAAAAAGGCATATCAACATTGTAAGCGTAGAAATAAAACCGCTTCTCCAATTAGCTTTTAGCTTCTGGCAAAAAATGAAACATAATTTGTTTTACAAGTCTAGGATCCTGACTCTGCAATTTAGAATTAATTTCATTGAAACATCAACTACAACAAGAAGCTTTCCCAGTGCATCAAGTGCTGCAGGGTTGCCTGTAGAAGCAACCTGAAGCAGAAATCTGGGACTTTTCAGGCCGAATGGCTGACCCAAAGAGTGGCAGCCCGACCCCATATGACTTGTAAGCCATCCTCAGACAGCAGACAGGCCACTTGGATTAGCCCACATAGGACAGCAATGTGATACGTTTCTGTTGTGCAGCAGCACAGCGTACGACATGTGCTCCTATCTGGAGCAAATATCGCACCTGCGACAAGTTCAAAGGATAATTGAGATGTAAGTCTGAACTGCTCAAAAAGACAAATCCAAAGGCAATGTGATACTAATCACAGTAAACAACTGATTCTAGCTCTAATGAAAATAAACACACGGTAAAGTAAAAAACTAATCTAAAAAAGATCAAATGCACATAATGCATGGTAACAGTACAGGACAACCTGTCTACAAAAGCCTGCATGCACAATAATGCATGATAATAGAAAAGAGCAACTAATTTATAAAATCTTAAATCAATGCACAACAGACCCAATCTATGCACTACATAATAAATTGAATACATAAAGATCATAACATATTCAGTTTCTCAGTATGCTACTGTAAAACTTCGAGAAGAATAGCATAATAACATACCTCTCTGAGAATTTCTGGAGGAAAACCAGCAGCCTCAAATGTCATAAAGGGAGCAGGCACATTTCCCCCCTGGTAACTATAATAAGTTAGAATATGAGTAATAAATTTGACATTACCCTACAAAACTAGAACCTTAATATCCTGACCTTAAATTCTAGGAGACTCGTTTTAAGGTCTCAAATATCAAAAAATGGACTATTTAGTACCTTATACCCTTTGTAGCTCTCTACCAAAACCTATATTTAAATTTAATATCTTAAGCTAAATTTCTGTGTAGTGATAAGATTATGCTTGGCAGATGCCATTAATTATAAGAAAAATATGGCAGTGAATTAAAGAAATAGACCCTTCAAAGTATTAGACAACATATAGGCCTTAACAAAACACTTAGCTGCAAACAATTTGCCACTGCTTATGCATTAGAGAGTAAATTGTAGTACAAACTCTCAGTTAAACAGTTAGTTACAGAAAAGAGCATTTCCTATAAACAGAGTTTAAATAACTATTATGCAATACTCTCCACATACCGAAGCAGTTATTTCATGCTCCCTCCGATAAGCATCTACATCTGCGGCAAGTGGAGGGTCAGACAACCCATGCATTCTTTGGCGTTTGAAATCCTGCATAGGATAGTTGTGATCACTTGCCCCACGTTTAAACATGTTAGATCGTGCCCCAAGTCCAACTGAAGCATTAGCAACATTGAGATGTCCTGTCGGAGCATGAGCTAAGTGCACCTCTCCCATCCCCTACAACACACAACAGCTAGAATACCATTAAATCCAAGATACCATTACTATAAAATTAGCAAGTGCAACAAAAAAAATTACCTGAAGAAATACAATAAATAAAAATAAAAATAGAGATTATATGGGACTGAATTATCCTATGAAGTTCAAGATCACATCAACACTAATTAAGAAATGAAAAAAAAATAGTAACTTCACACTGTTATGCACCCAAATAACAAAGAGGGGCTTCTTCACTGCAATACACCTGTGCTTATTAATCCACATCATACACACAGAGAACTGACTCCCAAACAAAATGATGATTGAGATAAATATGGTTATCAGATATTTGATAAGTATCATATCGGTGGCAGGGAGCAGAAATCTTGGTCATAAAACTAGTAACGAAATGATCAATGGAGATACTACACTAAATCGAGAACACAGTTTGTAAGCATGAGAAGGATAAACATTAAGCTCTTTCCGTTCTTCAGTGTGAGTTCATTTAACCAAGTGCAGTATGTATATAAAAGGAAAATAGTACACTAAATTTTCCATCATATTGTCGTACTTGCCCAAACAAAGAAATGAAGGTAAGCATTGTTTAGTTGCATATCCTTGTGCCAAACAAGTTATTAACCACAACCATATATCTTTCACAGAAAATAGCAACTTAGAGACCAACTGTCAATGATTCATTCCTAAATTAATGCTTGTTCAATCATAAGTTACTCAATTGCAGGCACAGAAAGTATGATTGACCCGAGCCATGAACTAGGAAACTCATATTTTATTTAAAACCAAAAAAAGCTTCCTGTATATACAAGCAGCATCGACATATTCATGGCTGCTTATTACTACATGTAAAGTTACCAGGCTCAACTCCAAAAATGACACTGGAAGGATGAAGAGTAAGAGTTGATTCAAATGTTAAGTTCACTTGTGTCCACACGCCAGCTCTCTATTTCAGGTATTGATTTCTTTATTAAACTCACATATGGGTCATTCACCCATCTTATTGTATTTAGGTTGGCCCAGTGACGTTCTTGGGACTGGTGCTCTAAATCCTAATGAAGGAATAGGTGGATAAGTACACCATCCTCCTCATTTGTAAATCATTCACTCAAGTTGTTTATAGCTAAAAGGCATAAGGGCAATCTTATCTGTAGAACTCCTCTCTTGAGTACTTGTGTTAGCACAGTGATACTCTTTCTTGTGTCGGATTTTTCTTTCAAGCACATGGCATGAGTTCATCTCTATTGCGATAGTTATCTAAGATTTGTTATATCTTTATGTTGTACTAGATTAGGGTTTATTGAAGATTTCACAGTAGATCCAATATCTTATTATCTCAACATGGTATCAGAGCATCTAATAGAACATCAAAGGGCAACCTAGGGGAAACAAGCACTGGGAGTTCTCTATGAACTTGAAAGACAAAAAGACTTGAAATTTGCTTGGGGGCTTAGCATTGCCACTAACAATGAAGCAAAAATGTTTGTTGTCCTATGGGCCTTAACCTCCTCAAGGGAAAAAGAGTTCATGAGATTACTGTGATTGGTGATTCTATGGTAATTATCAAAGCCCTTCTCCATCGAATTCTCCCCACAAACCTCATTCAAGCCAGAATCTATCAGAGAGTCTTCTAGGTGGGGCAAGAAATTGATCAAATCGACTTCTTCCATGTTCTTCATACTCTGTTTGAGTGCAAAAGAGGGGTTGATAGCCACAACCACCACATTTCCCCTACAATGAGGTGTCAATGCATTAAGATGGGTGACCCTCCTTGTAACATATCTCTGCATGAGGGTGGCGAGAAGGGTGAAAAGTTGATCACAACATCTTCACTTAATACATATTATGCAATTCCCAAATGACACTCTTAAGAATGGTGTGATGGCAACATTGGACTTCGTCTGTGAGATCAACTAGGCTGGCTCTGATTTAATAATTACCTTATCAAACGTTGGGATCTTTATGCATGCAAAGGAAGAGGCTGGAAGGATTTTCAACTCAATTCTCATCTACCCTAGGTGATATGTACTTCTTCAAACGCGTAGTTATGGCACTCTATCACAGCCCCATTAGGTGTTGCATCATCTGACCTTGAGGAGTTGCAATGTGAGTTATAAGTAGCAAAAGCTTGTAGCAATAACACCTAATCCACCATGCAATAGGCTATGTGTAAGGAGGGTTTTGAGGGACAATTGATGGAGAATAATAGGGTTGAAGACAAACGTGCAATTGAGATTTGGAATCATATCCTCAGCCCAAGGGAGTGGAACATGGAATCCTAAAGACTAGCACATGCCTATTATTGCCAGTGATTTTTTAAAAAAAACAAAGAGGGTAGACTTATCTTTGTAACAATCCAAACCATAGTTTAATGCAAAGTTCAATGATGAACAAGCGGTGAGCTTCATGTAAAGCCATTTCAATGGTATTAATACTCTGATATCTCATATGCAACACAATGGATAGCCATTCAATATGATTTTGTCATAACAAAACCTCTTGTGGTATGCGGTATAATCCATGAAAACTCTAGAATTCCCATTTGCTAAACTCTCCTTTCACTATGACCTGCTATTGTAAAAGTAATCAACAAAGGCAATAAAGCCGGTGGTTTTGTGTAGGTTTGGATGTAAAGGAATTCGTTAGGAGTAGCAATCGAGACTATAAAAATGGATAGCACTCATAGGCATGCAAAGTGTGCACTCTAAAAGAATTTAGAACTTCAAAGGGGTTTAAGAAATTATGATGATGCCCAAAAATGTTTATCCTTGTACTTGAGGAAGTGGGAGAACTGGAGGAAACACTGCGAGCGCAAAAATGTAAGAGATTTGCAGGGGTTGCAGAGGCAAGTGGTTATTTCAAAGGCCCAAATTGAGAAGCTTAAAGAAAAACAAACACAAACAAAGGTAAGGGCATAATGGAATTCCTAGAGGCTAGAAGAGGCCATGGAAAAGATTTGACTGTTTCATGATAGAATTCTGAAGTTGGAACTGGAGCGACGACCTGGATTTGAGGAACTGCGGAACCAATTGCCCATGTCTCATCCATTAGCTCGTTTGGAAAGGAACAATTAGAAGCAATGGAAGGAGATGCATTGTAACAAGTCACAAGGCAAGCAAAACACAAATCTTCAATCAATTTCTCTTCCATGAATGACAATGAAAAGAACACGCCAAGCAAGTATGAGTCTATTAATTTATGAATTTTGCTATGTTCAACAAGTCTCCTTTTTTAGATGGAAAGTTTGTAAGGCTACTTACAAGCCGAATAGTGAACACTGTACTAGAACTTTCACAACAGTGCAGATCACCAAAACTTGTGGAAATTTTAAAAAAAAAATGAAACCTATAATTTAATCCTACTCTTTATATTTTGTATTAATCTACCGAATGATTCGACCATAGCCTTATTTTAATACAAAAAGCAACCATTTATGTTTTCTTTTAGAAAAGCGCACATAAAAATTGAAATTGAATTCGTGTGTTTATAAGATTGTACCTCCTCAAAGGTGTTAACGCTGTATAAATTTAGGGGATACATACTTTTCCTGGATTTAATTATCATAATCTTAGTTTTAACTTTTATCAATATTCATGGCAAACCCATAATTTTTGTACAAATGTTAGAGAACATTGATATGTTTATGAAGATCGTCAATAGGTTTTGCAAGAAGAATAAAATCTTCAACATAAGAGAAGGACGACAAGAAACTTAACCATGTTAATACCAATGCACCGCTTCTCTTCTAAAATACTGTTCAAATTTATTGATATATATACGAAAAAAGGTGGGAGAAATTCCCATTGACCCATCATTATTACACTTCGCCTTTGCAAAAACCTTTTCATTAAGCCTAATCACAGCCATATAAGCTCAAGAGGGGTACCTATTTGCTCCAATATTTTAAATAGCTTGGCTCTAGGCATAGTGTTTAAACTTTAAAGCTTTTCTAAAATCTACAAAACATCAAACGACAAGATAGGACTTTCTAAAATCAACAAAACAATAAATGAGATCATCATTTTTGTCTCAAATAACCTCAATAATAACCCTAAGGGTGACAACATGATCACTTGTAGCATATTGATTTGTTAAAATTGGCAACTAGGGCCAAATTCCACCTTGGGATAGCTCATTTGATGGAGATGATGATTGCATTAAATTCTTCTTTTCGAGAGGACCAAAATTGATATAAAGATCATTCAATTTGGACAAGCAGAAGTGTGTTTTTTAATTTATGCCCACGCATGTGTAAATTGTTCAGGTCAGCCTCATCAACATGTAGGCTCCTAAAGCCCAATGGACGTGACTCTTCACCCTCAATGACTTGTATAAATACAAGTGCCCTCTCACCTCATTTGGCATCATCATCGCACACATTTCTTCTCTCTCCTTCTCTCATTGGTTCGTACAGCTATTGGGCAGATCTTCTCTCTCTCACACACGTGGCAGAAGGATGACTTTTTTCGGCAAATTGCATGGCCGAATTTCAAGACTGTTGCAGGAGTTTGACCAGCATTGACGGAGCACTTTGACTCATCCTTTGACTATGATTTTGTGGGAAATTTTCGTTTTTGGCAGGTCGTATAGTTTGGCACAGTAACCGAGAATTTCTGGGCACTTTGACTACAAACCTGACCGCAGAGTTGACCAAGTTTGACCGCAATTTTCATGACTGTTTTGGGCTAACTTTGACCACCTCATCAGGCCAAGTTTGACTGGGCATGACTGAGCTCCAAAAAGGAAGATTTGTTGTTGTGTTGACCATCTTTGACTTTCTGATTAGGGTTGAGCTTGACTACAGTTGACTGCAGATTTAACAAGGTTGTTTTGACTTTGATTTGGCAAGTCAACTTTGACTATTGTACTCTCTCTCTCTCTCTATTGAACATTTGATGTAATAAGAAGAAGAATTGATCAAAAGGTTTTCCCTACATTGGGGTTTTTCCCTAGCATCTTGCCAAATCTGGTGTCCTCGTGTCTTGGCTTCTCTTCTGCATTTTATTTTATGTTCTATCTACCGTTATTGTCAATGTGATTTATTATGGTTAATGTGATTGCTATTGGAAAACTAAATTGGAAATTGCCATTGGGTTGCTAAAGGAACATTGAAGTAATTGTGCTAAGCATAGATCTTACCATTGTTAACTAAAATTAACATGGTGTCAGAGCCCAGGTGAAGACAACGCCCAACCAAGAGAGAGGAAAGCAATCACTAAGGGAGATTTGTTGAAAAAGAATATTGGACCAATGGCCACTACATCTTATTTCAAATCTGAGGATAAGCTCAAGGACAAATCTGACTATTATGCATGGAAGATGACTTTGGACTTGACTTTGGAAGAGCATGATGCCATGGATTATGTGCGGGGAAGAGTGGCGGAGCCTCCTTCAAATGCACCTGTTGCTACAAAGACGAAGTATAAGAAAGGTGAGGTCAAAGCTAAGAGAACTATCATAGACTCCATTCAAAAGCATTTGGTTGCCTATATTTCTAATTTAAGAACATCTAAGGAGATGTATGATAAGTTGATTGGGATGTTCAAAGTAAACAATGCAAATCAAATACTCTTTCTCAAGAACAAGTTGAAGGACATCAATATGGATAAAGGTGAGTCTATCCAATCCTACTTCATGAGTAACACAAATCAAGAATGATCTACTATCTATTGGAGAAGTTACTGTTGATAGGGAGCTCACCCTCATTGCACTTGGGAGGCCTTTTAAGAGCATGGGATGTATTTAACACCACCATTCTCAACAATGACAAGATTCCTAGTTTCGATGAATTATTGGCTAGATGGACTCAAGAGGAGACAAGGATGATGGAGAGAGACAAGCCCTCAAATGGAAATGAACCGACTGCTCTCTCCACTCATGCAAAAAAGAAAAATAATATTGGTCCAAGAAAGCGAGGTCAAGGGTTCAAGCGAGGATTCAAAGAAGAAAGGAAAGGAAGGTGCTACAATTATAACAAGTTCAACCACTATGCTAGAGAGTGTCCTCACAAGAAGTATTCTCCGAGAGATGATGACAACAACAACAACAATTTCAAAGGAAATGGAAATCAAAGGAACAACAAGTTCAACAATAAAGGAAAAAGCAATGCTCTCGCTGCTCGATATGGAAATATTCGACCTCCCAAAAGAACGAGAAATTCCAGGTATGAAGAAAGTATTGCCTCTCCTCTGGATACTTTGGATCAGTGGTTGATTGATAGTGGACCCTCAAGGTAATTCACTAGATACAAGGAAGCCCTCTCAAATTTGGTGGAAAAGAAGACTAATTTGAAGATTATACTTCGAGATAATGCCACCTATCTTGTGAAAGGGATAGGTATTGTCACTCTTCACTTAAATCAAAGTCGAACCTTTCATCTACAATGAGTGATGTATGTGCCCAATTTGAAGAAGAACCTAGTCTCTATTTCTACAATGGAATATAAAGGCTTCAAGGTAGCATTCATTGTTGGAAAGGTACGTATTTGGCAAAGAAACCCTAAAGATGCATTCACACTTGGATTTAGGGTTGATGGTCTTTATCAAGTTGGAAGAAGTCCTTTGGGAACCTTGACTTGTGATACTTCTCTTCCATCTGATTTATGGCACCGAAGATTTGCCCACCTTCATCACAAAGCCTTACATGAATCACAGGTATGCCCGAGTTCAATGAGGTAAGGAAGATGGTCACAGGTATGCCCGAGTTCAATGGGGTAAGGAAGGAGTTTGTCAGGGTTATGAAGCTGGGAAACTTACAAGGGACCATTCCCTTCTAGTGAAAGCCAAACTACCAATGTTCTTCAACTGGTCCATTCTAACCTTTCTGGAATGTTGTTTGTGACATCATTGGGAGGATACTCATACTACGCAATTTTTGTGGATGACTTCTCTCGCAAAACATGGATCTATTTCTTGAAGAAGGATGAAGTATTCAAATGGTTTTGTTCTTTCAAAGCCTTGGTGGAAAATCAAACAGGAAAAAATATCAAAATACTGAGGACCAACAATGGAACCGAATATGAATCAAATGAATTCAATGACTTTTGCAGATAGGCTAGCATTAAAAGGGAGACCATCTTTCAATACACTCCTGAGAAAAATGGATTTGTTGAAAGGAAGAATCAAACAAATCATGGAAGCCACCCGTGCCATGCTCCATGATCAACGCCTACCAAATTTCTTATGGGGAGAAGCTGCCAACACTGTCATGTATGTCCAAAATAGGAGCCCACATCAAGCATTGGATTTCAAGACACCCAAATAAGTTTTCACTAGTACTAAACCTAATGTTTCTCATTTTATAATATTTGGTTGCCCTGTGTATTTTCATGTGCCTAAAGAGAAAAGAAACAAGTTGGAAGCATCTGGGAAGAAAGATACATTTGTGGGCTACAGTGAAAATTCAAAGGCATGTAAATCTATATGGTCAAAGAGAAGTGGAAATAAGTTCGATGAAGATACTACCCTTGGGAATGTAGATATTTCTGAATCTTAAATATTGTGCAGAAATTATTTCTGTTAATCTGGTTAAGCTTCTCCTACTTATACAAGTTATCAACTGAATAAATTCAAGTTCACATCAAAACAAAACACATAACAGATCTCTACCAATTCAGATCTAGAATAAGCACATGCACACATAGACAAAGTGACACGGTTATTTCTGGACAAACTGTCCCCAGAAAAACCCAATGTGGGAAAACCGGTCTCTGGCCGCTGGAGGGCCCTATTATTAAGAATATTTCTGAACACACAACTATGGGTTCCAGATCTGGAAAACCCTACAAAGAAAACTCTAGATCTGCAGCACCTGCCTGATCTAAGACGAACAATACCAACTGGTCCACACCCTCAAACGAGATTTACAGAACTCAGCCAAATCTAGGCCTAGAAACCCCAGATCTGCCCCTGAAAGACACTGTGTCAACCTCTGAAGGCCTCCAAATGCTCAGCGCTGTCACTCGAAGGGACTGCATTACCCCAGACTGGGTGACGCATTCACTACGCTGCCCTAAGGGTCTCTGCATAACCCCTGAAGGGATTCCTGAAAATCACGTTGTCCTTGCTACTGCTATTGCTGCCAGATGCTGCTACTGTCGTCTGCTGCTGCCTTCCTTTGCACTGTCTTTCCTGATCTCCTCTCTACTTCTTGTGTATTCTAGACCCCGGGATCAGATCATCCCCTTGGTCTAAATTCCCCTCTCTGCAACTGAAACACTTGAGAATTCTTAGCAACCCCGCCCAAGAATATCAGCTTAGCTTCAGTGCTCTGCCTCTGTGTGTCTTACAAATGACCCCAAGCCTCTTTCCTTTATACTTTTCTCGTTGATAAGTCAACAGCCAAGATTAAATATTTAATCAATGGCTAAGATTAAAAGAAAGCTTGATTCGTGTGACTTAAGACAATTTCATCACATGTTTAATTAAATTCACTTTAATTATTTTATTTTCCTAAGTTTTAACTGAGGAAATACATTAAAATAATTAATTAATTTAATATCTCCTAAACCAGATGAAATTTCTCAAATCCATTTCTGGGTCTTGTAGATCAGGTGAACTCTATTCCTTCCTCAAAATTTGGGACCTACAGCGCAACTGATGCTACCCCAAATACACAAAATCTCAACAGGGAATGCCAAAGATCTCCCTATCCCAAGGATAATGATGATGTTGCAAGGAAGCAGGATGAACCCCCGATAGATGAGTCGATGCCAAATGTTGAAGGCCCGATGGATCCCATTGATCCACCCCCTGCTAAATGATGGTGATCCCTCTACCTCAAGGAAAAGACCTTTGTGGGTCAAAGATACTTTCAAAGATATTGAAAGACATATTGCTCCAAGAGGGACATTTTGTGAAAATAAGAAGTCAGACATGTATAAAGGGTACTTGGCTACTATGAGTATTATTGTTCAAACTAAACCATGTACGTTTGAAGAAGACGTAAAGCACCAAGTCGGGAAGGATGCGATGAATGAGGAATATGAATCTATCATGAAAAATAATATCTGGGAAGTGGTGCCTAGACCCAAGGACAAATCCATTTTCACCTCAAAATGGTTATACAAAATCAAACATGGAGCTGATAGGAGTGTTGAAAAATATAAGGCCAGGTTTGTGGCCCGAGGTTTCTCTCAAAAGGAAGGAGTGGACTATGACGAGATATTTGCACCAGTTGCCCAATATACCACTATTCGATCTATTATTGCTCTAGCTGTCACTCAAGGCAAGATTCATCAGCAATCTTTAGTTTGTTAAAGACGTACACCCCTTCTGCATGTTTATAATGTAAAAGATCTTAGTAAGACCATCATGTATGTAACAACCGTAGTATTTAAAACCGAAACTGGTGACCAAACCAGTCCACCTAATAAACCGAGACTGGTTAGATCTCAGTGAAGTGGTTTCAAAAAACACATGAAATAATTAATTTTTAATGAAAAAAGTTTGGTTTTAAGATTTAAAACCATGATTCCAAACCAATAGACACAAAATATGCAAAGTTTGCTCATATACATACCATGTAAAGGTGGAAATATCAAAATGGCACCAAGTGCAATACATATCAGCAACAAAATATATAATCAATGAGGCTCTAAATGGCCTTTAGAGTCCAAAAACAAAGCCTACAAGCTATGGGGCACCTGGCCTACTACAAGTCTACATATATGATATTAGTTATGTTGCCAGGAAATGTGGGTTCGAGGATGAGGACAAGTACGTCTTTTTTTGAAACAAGGTGTGTGGGTTTTGTTATCACTCATTAGTTTTAACAGTTTCATTGATAGGGTCCTACATGTCATTCACCTAGGTTCATGTTGTATCATAAGTCATTTTCATGAAATTTTTGAAAAAACTGCACTTGGTGATGTCTACCTTAAGTCTAAAACCCACCTCTAACCATGTCATGTCAGTAAAATCAACCTCATCTCATCTAGTTCTTATCCCCATGCTTTTTAATCACAAAATATTCCACCTGTCAATTTTACACAGTTTCGTAGCGAATTATATGGCAAATCGGAAGATTTTGCTACGAAACTACCTGACAGTTCTGTAGTGAATCTGTCAACAGTTAAACGGCTTTCGCTACGAAACTAGGTTCTTTCCTACAGAGTGTCAGAGTGGTGTGAGTTGTCAATTTTCAATAAGACAAAGAAAGGTGTGAGGTCATTTGAGTTTGTTATTATGATTCCCAAACATGCAAAGTCGTATCTGTTGTCATCATTGTCTTTTATGGTCTCATGTGTCATCATTAAACTCCTAGTTGTCAAAATTACCTTTAAAACTTTATCCACAAGCTGCTCTTTTTCATTCAGCGTCCAATTCTTGCATATGAAGTATCTCTTTGTCATTGTTTGAGAGCTGCTTCACCACGCAAAGCAAGTTGTTGTTCGAATTTGATTCTGCAGGTGTTATCAACAAGCGTGGCAGCAAGAAGTATAACGCATCATGGCATCGAAGAAGAAAACAAATAAGGGTGGTTACTGTGTAAGGTATGAGCCTATGGATTTGAAGCTGCTGAATGAAGATCCCACTGCTATTGAGACTTTTAGGAAGACGGGCTGCCTACAGTTTTGCCAGAAATTGCAGGGTTTCCATGCATAGGTTTCCAAAGACTTTGCAACAAATTTTACAGGGACAGTATCAAAAGTTGGGATTTTGAATTTCACAGTGTCACCAGATATCATCTCCCAAGCTACAGAAATTCCTAGAAGTGGTGCAGAATGGTTTAAAGGCACAAAGTTCAGAATGCAAGGTTGTGAAGACTTTCTCAAGTAGGAGCACAGAGGAGCTAATATGACCAATGGCATCCCTAGAGGTTATATGAAAGAGAATTATGCAAAGTCGTTGTTGGTGATCCAAAAATATTTCACCTACGAAGGGAGATTCCACATGGTTTATTCTTATCATATTAGACTCATGCATTTTGTTGGTAAGCAACCACTTGACCTACCCTTCTTTTTATACAAGAGTTTGGGAAAAATGTCGGATAAAATTTAGGTCAAGACAGAAAGTAACGAAACATTAGTATTTCACCATGGTCTGATAAAACCGTTAGTGCTGGAAGAGTTGAAAAGGTTAAACAGAGATTGACGTCTTTTCTTTTTATGAGTGGGTATGAAGTAGATGCAGTGACTCCAAAGAAAGTTTCAAAACCTAAAACTACTACATCTCCAGCTGTAATAGAAGAGATTGATGAAGAAGGAAGACAGTTTCCTGTAGAACCAATGGACATTGAAGTAGAACCTCTGCAAGAAACTGATATCCCTCAGCCAGCACCTGCAAGACAGAAACATAAAATTAGAAAACAAAGCAGTAAGAGGATAACAAGGAGTCAGACATTGGCTAAAGGAAATCTGGAAGGCATCCTCCATGCAATAGATATTAAGGAGTCCCCAATAGTGCAAGCAGAAGATATTGAAGGTGATGGAAGAAAATTGAAGAAAGGTAAGTCTGTCAAGAAGTTGGATTTTGCAGGAGAGGATGTTGGCTTCATGTGCCAAGGAAGCCAATGACCAGGTCATAGATTGCAAAGAAGGCCATGGAATGCAAAAGAGAAGAAAAAGTCAGTGAAGGTATGCAGCCAGAAAACATCATAGATTTATCCCCAACAGCAGAAGAAGTTGTCACTATGTAGAGAAAGGGAAAGGAGAAGATGGTTGGAAAATCAGAAACAAAACTCCTCACAGAACAACTAAGAGAAGCAAGTGAAGAAATACTTGAGTTAAAGTTGGAAGCAGAGAAGCACAGGTCTGAAAAGACCGAGTTTGATCAGATGATGAAAAAATGGGACAGTCAACTCTCAAGTGTTTTAGAATCTATGAGTAATACTAAAACACTGTTGAAAAGGACCCAGCGTCTAAGACTTATGGCCAAACATAAAAGGAAGATGAATCTGCACTTGCACACTGAAAACAGATCATTACAAAATCAAGTGGAAGACCTTCTAGAACTGATGGACATGATTCAAGATGAGCTAGAGAAGAGAGGACTGAAAATGAAAGTGATTGAAGAACCTGAAGGTCAACCTATTGTTAATGAAGATGAAACACCCAAGGACTGAAGAGTTGAGCTGAGACATTTTTGTTAAGGTTTATAGCTTGCAAGTGACATAAATTTTGGCTTAGAAGATCAATTTTTGAAGAAAGTTACAAAATCTGCAATTTCTGCCTTATTAGGCAGTTTCGTAGCGAGCTCCAGGCTTGAAGGCTGTAAAACACTACGAAATTTCTGAAGATTTCTTTTGGCCTTTAAAATCAGTTTTATGAAGAACTAAGGAGGGAGTTTGATAGTATTTAGATATTTTGATCTGACAAATGCTTTTTGACCAGCAGAGGTGGCAGAAGGAAAGGTTAAAAGACAGAAACCAGCTCGCTACAAAACTGCCTAAAGATGCTCTGTTTTGCAGCGAGGCGTTTTTGAAGGGTTTTTGAAAGTTCGAAAGGCATATGGAAGACCAGCAAGCCACGTGGAGGCATCCAAACAGATAAGGGAACATCTCAGCAATATTCATCACTTGACATATATGCCACTCATACAAAACAGCATGAAGACAAAATTATAGTTATTGTTGATCCTTTCCGAGAAAATAGGACAGTTGTTGCTAAATTCTTGGAAAGTACATTTATGTCTTATGTCATGGATAATGCCATTCGAGCATCTGATCTTTATCTATGTAATGGTCCCACTATTAGAGAAGTGGAGGAAAAAAATGTAAATAGAATCCCATTAGGAGAGAAACTCTTAAATGAATGTGTCTTTTTATGTTCCAGAAATAGAGTTGTCAATTATGATTAGCTGTCAGAGTCAAGGTTCGATGATCCAGCATCCTATGTAATGTAAAAGAGTCTATTTATAGATGTAATGGTCCCACTATTAGAGAAGTGGAGGAAATAAATGTAATTACAATCCCATTAGGAGAGAAACACTTAAATGAATAGGTGTCTTTTTATGTTCCAGAAATAGAGATGTCAGTTATGACTAGCTGTCAGAGTCAAGGTTCGATGATCCAGCATCCTATGTAATGTAAACGAGTCTATTTATAGACAAAAGATGGCATATCAAAGGGTTGGAGAGAATTGTACTACACTGCTATTTTTTTGTAAAACTTTCAGCTTTAGTAATACACAGTGGATGTTTTGGCCTTCTTCACCTGAGATTCGAATGAAGTGTTCAATGAGTTATTTGTCTTGTATCTTTGATGTTTAATATCTGCAGTTAGTTTATATCTAATTACTGAGAACTCATGGAAACATGCTTTGACTTCCTTTAGATGTTAAACTGTTGTTTTCTTCCTATATTGTGTATCTGTACCATCTTTCATTGAAACTTCCATTTGCCTCAGTTTCCACAAGAAGGATCATTTCATTGACTTGTTTGATGTTGACTCCATTTGCCAAATGGTAGCAGTCCTTTACATTTTCAACCTGCAATCAATCATACTCAATTTTACAGTCATAGAGTTAGCCATCTAATTGAGTTTTTTTCATTGAGAATCATAAGTTACCTTGAGAGAGCCCTCTCAGACTTAAGAGGCTAATCTTCAGTTCAAAGTTGGTTGAAACAGTTACTCTAAGTTGTCTGGTGGAGCAACCCATCAATACCAATTTAGAGATAGCAGGATCGTCGGGGGTATATTATAAATTATGTATATAATATTATATAAATATTATATTTTATAAATTATGATATATATGAATTTGTATATGTTTCAACTTTAAACAAAAAATCTAAAATATTTATGATTTAAACTATACCATGTTTTGATGATGCTTTAGTGTTGAAACAATATGATGGTTTCTGACAATTGGTTGATTATTTTTCAATGTCAACAATGAAAACCATTAAAACACTAACATCACATGGACCATTGGTACATATGGTTATCTAAGGAAAAGGAATCACTGCACTTTTCATGTCATAACCATAACTTAAAAGTAAAGTGTAAAAGAGTACTGTCAATCAAAATCACCAAGTAAGCTAGAATATTTATGATTTAAACTATACCATGTTTTGATGATGCTTTAGTGTTGAAAAAATATGATGGTTTCTGACAATTGGCTGATTATTTTTCAATGTCAACAATGAAAACCATTAAAACACTAACATCACATGGACCATTGGTACATATGGTTATCTAAGGAAAAGGAATCACTGCACTTTTCATGTCATAACCATAACTTAAAAGTAAAGTGTAAAAGAGTACTGTCAATCAAAATCACCAAGTAAGCTAGAATAAACTTTTCCGCAATTTGTAAGTGGTTTTATGTATAAAATCAACAAAAGCATGTTGTTGTTACAAGTTTCCAACAACAATTCCTGTGACAAATTGCTATAAAATCCAAATTAATTTCTTGTGTTGTTCTCATTTTCCTTTTAGCATTGTTAGGATTTTGGATCCTGAATGTAATATTTTGCTTTAATTACAGGTGTTTGAGGGTACATTTTATTTTTTCACTGAAGGTGGGCAAGAGTCAAGAGTCAACTACATGTGGAGTGCGTGACGCGTCTGTGGATTGTAGCTATGTGGATAGATACATCGCACGGATTGTGTCTCGACTCTCATGCAGACCATCAAACAATCTTCTCAAGGCGCCGATGTCTCTGTGGAGGAAACCTCCAGTCCCTGTGCATACACCAACGAATTCCGCTCAAACACCTCATCCTTTGAAACCAAATGCCTCTCATCGAATGCTCGTCCTCTGTCGTCGTTTAAGGGTGAACAAAATGAAAGCAAAGTCGACTAGCCTTTAGGATTTAGTATTCACGGTTTACCTTTAACTTTCAATAAAAATTTTAACTTTTAACTTTTATTAATTTTAATTTTTAACTTTCAATCAAAAAAAATCATTTAAAGTTTTAATCCAAAATCAGTCCACAAGAACCCCAAAGAACCCGATTTTGGGGTTCCAGGTACCCATCATCGAGGTTCTTTGTACCCGTCAAGACAAAAGAACCCAAATTTTTTTGATGGAGAACCCAATTCTTCATAGAAGAACCTGGTTTTTATGGGTTCTTGTCAGAAGCACCCGTACCCGAATCCGATACTTGGGGACGAGAACCCGAGACGGGTTTGAGAAACTTTGAAAGTTGAAACCCATGCAACAGAGGATATTAGTAATCAACATTATCACTTTAAACTTTGAAAGTTGAAACTTCTCATCATGATCAAACTTAGGTAGTTGAGTCTCGACTGCCAAACTTTTCAACTGTTTGAGTCACAAACTTCTTTAACGTTCAATGACTTGAGTCTCAAACTTCTAAAGGTATTATGCCCTAATATGCCTTATTACTTCATTTAGTCCTTCACACGGCTTTACATGGCCTCATATTACAGCCAAGTGTTTCTTAAACCTGTTAATACCCCCTCCTTCAATAGATTTTTGGCAATATATGCAGATCATTTTGCCATCAATCATATCATAATGAGTCCATGCAGTATCCTTGGCTTTTGGAGGCATGGTGGCTACTACTTAAGCTCAAACTCTTTGTTGTTCCACTACTCCAGAAAAACTTCAACACTCTCCAACCTCCCAATGAAACTCACAAAAACTCCAAATGAGATGTGTGAGGCAAATGAGGGGTGTGAGCTCCTTTTAAAGGCTTGGAGAGAGTGTTTTTAGAGGGAAACAACCCTTACTTTCCCTCCAAAACACCCAGGAAGCTTCCAAAAAGAGTGTGTGGGTCTGTCACCGTCCACCACGACCTTGGCAATGAACCAGTTTGACCGGTTTTTGTGATTTTTTTGGCCAAGCCAACCCTTGAACCGAGTTTGTTTTCCCAGTTCGACCCGCTTGCCTAATGAAGTGGTCAGTTTGACCGATTTCCAATTCATGCCAACCAATTTTTAATACTATGGTAACAACCTAGTAAGCCCATTATTTTGGTGACGATTTCTATCCTAGGAGATTTTTCATCGCACTGATTCATCTATGTCTCTAGACATAAATGATCGGCAAAGTTTTTCTCGAAAGCTAGAGTGGATTTTGTCGTCAAGATATTAGGTGAGTCCTAGTGTTTTTTATCAAGTCTTTGTAAAAGTAATTTGGGTATAATCCTAGCTAATTGGCTAGATTATTTTATTACGAATTACTTGGTCTACTAGATCTTATTTTGAGTCGCAGAATTAGGAAGATATTTGAGGGTCTCTAACAAACAGGTGTTTCCCCTCATGGGTTAAATGTATTTATCTTGATGTCAAAAATATTTTAGTGCATGATCCCTCACATTTAGACACCATGGCTAGATTATTTTGAGGGTTGGAAAATTATTAATCCACTCATGAGTCAATTAATTAAATTTTCTGGCAAAAATAAATTAAAATTATAAGCCAGAAATTTAATTAATTTTAAGTCTTAAGAAAAATTAATTCTCCAAATTAAAAAAATTGTGGGTTCTAGAAGAATTAACTTTTAGAGGTTCCCAGCCAAGGGAATATTGAAAATTTCAAAAAGTTTGGACCCTTAGACCTTGGTAGTTAAGTCAAAGTCAAATTTTTTAGGGAATCAACTCAAAATAGTTAATTTTGAGTTGGTTAACATTCAATTAAATGAAAAAATCGAATTTCCTAAAAAACAAAAAACAAAAACAAAAAATCGATGACATTCGAGATTACTTTGATGGGTATCAAGCCAACTAGCCGTTGGAGAATTAATCTATAAATTAGAGGTCATTTGTCATTCGAAAAGATCTGATCATTGAATCGTGTACTAGCTCTTGAAGCTCCTGTAAACATTTCTGGAATAATACAACGCAAAGTCTTTGGGGTCTTACTTGATGGCAGTGTTCCTCTTCGGTATTTTATGGTAACTTGTGTTTAATATTTTACTAATCTTATTTATAAATTGTTTGTTAATAGCTCTTGTAGATCAACCTATTGCACAGGTATCTTGCTTAGATTTTTGGGTTTTAAGATAGCATTAAGATTTTTATTTCATTAGCAAGTATCTCTAATCTTTAAAGATTTAATCGTTATTTTATACCTCTATTAATTTAACAACTTATATTTTAAGTGTGGATAAATCATTTTATTCAGAAATTTTGGGCATTTGGGGAAGTCCTCGGTTGGACCAGTCGACTCTCAAAACTTAAGATCTGGAGAGCCTTCTAGATTAAAACTCTGAGATTATCTAACGAAATATATCTTGCAGGGATTTTCTGTGCTAGTACCTAAATTAAAAAAATTATTATCTTCAATAATTTGTGCTAAATAGTTAGATCTAGCTAGCGAGAGCCTAAAATCTTCAGATTTGATAGATCTGTACTTTTAATTGTATAAATCTTTAGAAATTTTAGATTTTATTTTCTAACTTGGGACTTGGGTTTAAATTTCGAAACTTTTTTGTCTATGTGGGATCTGGGGTTTTATTTTTGTTTTGTGCATGTTCATATCTGAAAATTGTCAAAGAAAATTTGGGGTTTTGAGGCAAATCTAGGCCTTGGAGGGCAAGATCTAGCCTCAAAATTTTGTGTGCAAGGATCAAACAACAAAATCATTCATTTGAAGATTCAGATCTAAGTTCTTCATAATAAATTCTGAGAAGAAAATTGATTTTTGGGCAAAAATCTTTTTAATAAAATTTTAAATTATTTTTTTTGGGATAGCCCTTGGCTTCCTCAAACTTCTCCCCGCAGTTCTCTACTCTTCCTCTATGTCTGCGTTTTTCCTCCAAGAAAAACCGCAACTCCTCCTTCTCCCATCTCATGCATTCTCTTTTTCTTTCTACACTGCTTGTAGCAATGTTTGTCTTTGCTCCTTCCTTTCTCTTTGCCCCACGCGGCTCTTTTCTTTCCCTCATCCTCGCGCATCCCCTTTCTCTTACTCCTCACAACTCCTTTTCTCACGTGCTCCTCTGTTGCAACCTCTTCCTTCCGTGGGCTCCTCCATCCCTCTCTCCCTCATCTCCCACAGCTTCTCCTTTATCATGCTCCGCGTCCATCTCCCTTCCTCGTGTCGACCATCCCTCATCCAAGCTACACCAGCCTGCCTCTCCCTCCTCGCTGCATCATTTCCGCGCATCCCTTCCTGCATTTTGTCCATATTTGCTTTCCTTTCCTTTGTCCCTTGACTTTTTTCTATCTCATCCTCTGTTCCTTAAGCACAGTCAGCAAACCCGAACTGGTCTCAGCCGATTAGGCGGCCGGTCAACCCGGGTTCTATAGCAATAATTTGTGATTTGTCGTGACGGTTTTTGTAATGACCGGCCGGCTCGGTAATAAACCGGCCGACCAGGCCGAGCCCGAGTCAACCAGGCCTGGTCAATGCCGGCGGCCGGTGGGCCCAAAAATTGCTCATTTGCGGACTTTAAAACCGATTTTTATTTGCTGTTAGGGTTTTTTATGCATCCCTAAGCCCTCCCAATGCTATAAAACTAACCCACCCCCTCTATTGAGCTCACATCTATCTTGTGCAATTTGTTTGAGCATTTGTGACTCGGGACAGAAGTAGATTATTACAGACTTTAGTAGAACTACTGGATAATGGATTAGCTATGTCTATTACTGTGTCTGTGATACAATATTGGCTGTGAACAGTCTTGAAGTTGTGAACAACACATACCATTGTGTGGTGGAAATTGTTAGCTAGGAGTCTTTATGTTTATGGTTTGCTAATCTTATGTGAAGGCGCCATTGTCATTGTATATACTATAAACACCTGATTCTATTGCTATTTGACAATTTATTGTGTAACAAAAGCATTTCAATCAATAGGTACGATCTAGACTCTAGAAATGAATGTCAATAAACACATTCCACAGAATGCAAGCAGAAAATTTACACCCTTGACATTTCTTCAATGATAAGAATTCCCTTCTGGTTTATACAAGAGAAATCTACATAGAGCAGGTATAAACAATGCATGAAATGTAACCATGAAGGCCAAACTATCCACTTGACCATGGAAGGCCAACCTACCAACACAATTGGAAAAAAATGAAGAGGGAAAAAAACAGTACTTGAATGGTATATGATGGTAGTTAATGGCTAACCATATGTGAGATAAAATTTGGAATAGGCAAATGTTTTGACTAGTACTTGCACTACTATCAGTGTGTCAGAGAGTACTATGGCTCAGACAGTACACTGGGTGCCATTTTGATATAATGGATATATTCATGAGCCTACTTTTATCATATGTTCTCTTTTGTCTATATTGTAATGCTTTGTGTTTGGAAACATGAATAAAAATCTTTAAATTTATGTTTTTGTACAAAAAAAATAATATTTAATGTATTTTTTACAAAAACCGAGTCATGACCGAGTCATTGAAACCTGGTCGACCGAGAGCCTACTTTTATCATATGTTGTCTTTTGTCTATATTGTAATGCTTTGTGTTTGGAAACATGAATAAAAATCTTTAAATTTATGTTTTGTACAAAAAAATTAATATTTAATATACTTTTTACAAAAACCGAGTCATGACCGAGTCATTGAAACACAGTCGGCCAGAGTCATTACGGGTCCAGTCATTAGGAGTCATTACCTCGACTGATGGTAGTAGGTCAGTTTTTAAAACATTGATCTCATCCCTAAACCTAATCAAAACAAAACATTACGATTTAAAAATTTTGTCGCCTTTGGCCCAAATTAAAATTAAAATTTTCATTTCCTTTTATTATTAACTTTTAAGCAAAGCCAAACAAAAAAAGAAAAAATCATTTAGATTGAAAATTTTCTTGTGGCCTTTGGCCCATCAAAAACCTATTAACTTTTCAAACATTTAAAAACTAAAAAATTTTAACTTCCAAAATTTTTTGTTAAAATTCTCTTTGGCGCATTAAAAAATCAAAAAAAAAAATTATTTATTTTTTGTGATATAAAATTTTGAGAATCAAATTTTGATTTTACTTTTGACATATGGGTTTTGGGCCATTCATAATGTGTTAAATTTTTTTGGGCTTGAAAATAATTTGATTTGTGGAAAATAAATTTGAAGCCCTTATAGTCAAGGTAATTTAATTTTTTAAATATCTCTAAAGTTTGACTACAGGAGAAAATATAAATTTTATGGTTCTGGATTGTTTAAGAAGATCATTTCATTCCAAAGTTACTTGAGAAAGTGTTTATTTGATTAGCATCTAAATTTCATGGTGTTTCCTGGTTATTAATTATCAAAATTTAAATGCTTAGCCTTTCATTATTTGCATGCTTCAGTAAAGTTCAGCTATCATTGTTTTTAATACTTGATAATTATTGAGATCACCTACTGTTTATAAGGGAAACTAACTCTACGTGTGGCTTTATTCACTTCAATTATTGGATATTTATTGAATATTTAAGTGTGAGAAAATTTTCAAGTAATTGTGAATAGTATTTTCATTGAGCACTCTATCATGGACTTGTGACAAATTGTATATCTTTTGATTGAGTATTTTTTAGCATCTTCATAACTGGCATTTTTCATCAAATTTTCGCTTCAGTACTTAGTGCTTAATTCAGAATAAATCGTAATCTGAGTGCTTTGGGTCTTTAACATTGCGTCTCACTAAAACATCTTATAATTCTCCTTACATTCCGCATTTTAAGTTAGTATTGCACAAATTAAAATTTATTTCCAAGCATAAGCGTGGTCGATAGAAAGATAGGTACCCATCCATCTTTTCTTGAAAACCTGGTTTTTCTAGTACTTAAAATGATGACCTTGCAGTTGTCAGAGCCACAACTCTCTGCAGCGTCGGAGGCACCGGGTACATTACATTTGCAGGAGAGGTATCGTTAATCACACCTTAGTGTGCTTCACCTTATCTTCTCTCTACCACTTACTACGAAATCAAGCTCAATATAGAAAGGATTAAAGGGTTTAAACTTAGAATATGCATTTAATAAAAATTAACCAAAATTCCTGCATTTCACATTAGTCTTAGGATTTGAATTACATATAAGATAGTTATTCATCCAAGAAGCAGTTGCTCATCAATTACTCTGTCCTAAATTTCTTAGCAAGATAGTTGACTCCATAAGGAACTAGCATCAATCGTCTAAATCTAATCAAATCCTTTAAATCTTGCTACATCTAATACGAGTATTTGATCGCTCAACTGTGTCTCCCGAATTGGTTGGTCCCTAACTAGTCCTTCTTCTTTCCATTTTTGTAGGGTCTACCCCCCTTAGTCTATTGTCGGGAGACAGCTTAAACAGAGATTGGGGATCAAGGTGACAGCCCCCGATCCGAGTCTTTGTCACAGTGCCTAGACATTTTGTGCGAAAACAATTTTTTTGGCGTCGTTGTCGAGGACCAATTTATTGGACCTTGGCTTTGCGACATTCATCTTAATCATCTTTATCTTCTCATCTTTCATCATTTCTTATCCTATCAATGCCACATTTTTGGCACTATTTCATCTTTTCATTGCCTTTTCTTTCATCATCTCACTAATCCTTCCGTCTTTTCTATTTTTTTAGCACCTGGAAATTTATGTTGGTTTCCTATTTGGGTGGCGACTCCACTTATTCATCCATTATTTCTCAAACATGAAGCCCTCTCTGATATCCATCTGCTTCTCCCTTACTAACCTTTCGATTTTTGCCTTTTGGATCTTGGAGCTAGATTCATGTTCAAGTGGTGACTCCACTTTCATTTCTTCCAATAATTTCTGCTAGAAGCTCGCTTCTTGTGGACCTCTTGTTTTTCTTGAACAAGGATCTCGCTCTCCAACATCCATCCTTTCCTTACCCCTTTAAGGAAGTTAGCATGGATGATTTGCTTGCCTCGTGTCATTTTACTAACAATCTTCATGATATTCCAAAAAATGCCTTTGATAAATTGCCTTTGCTCACGGGTAATGATGCAATCACTACTACAAGACATATCTTATTGTTTACTCGTTGTATGCTTATATATTGTAGACCTTCAAGATATAATCCTAAAGATGTTAAGAAGCAGCTCTTTGTCCTTTCCTTGGAAGGTGATGCTAGAATTGGTTTTGCAATTGTCCTGATAATTCTTTCAATTCTTTACATCATCGATGCTTTCAAAGATAGATATGGACATCAAAGTGCCTCATCTTGTGCCCCTTCTTGTGCCCCTTATACCATACAAAAGGCTAAAAGTGATCCTATAAAGAACCCAATTATCAAAAGAAAGATTTCAAGAAAATGCGCCACATCAAAATGTGCATTGTTGCAAATCTTGTGACCATTATCATGATGAATCCACTTGTGTCGTTGCAAGACGAATGCGCGACAGTGGAAAAGCAGGGACAAGTTGTCAAATCGGTGTTGACAATGAAACGGAAAATGTTAAATTTGGCAACTAGGGCCAAACTCCACTTTGCACTGCTCATATGATGGAGATAATATTTTTGTTGGATTCCTCCTTCGAAGAGGTGCATTGATCTAAAGATCATCTTGTTTTGATGAGCAGAAGTTGAATTTTGAATTTATTTTTTTCACATGTGCAATTTGTCAAGGCCGGCCAGAATTGTAATGTAGGCTCACAAGCACCAAAAGATGTGTCACACACCCTCATTGATGGATATAAAAAGGAGACTCAAACTTCATTTTGGACATCATCTCATCTAACATTCTCTCTCCGTATCATTGGTTCGTAAAGTCTTAGGAGACGTTCTCTCTCCTCCGCACGTGTGAAAGACAGCAGTGATTTTCGGATTTGTTCTAGGGCTTCTGCGGCAACATTGACCTTGGGTCAACTCATAGATTTTGACTTCGATTTTTTAGATAGATTCTGAATTTGGAGGCCGAGTTTGGTGGCACAGAAATCGAGAAGTTTTAGGTTGTTTGACAGCAAACTTTGACCATTGTTTGACCGCAATGTTGACCAAGTTTGACCAAGGATTTGTGGACTGTTTTGGGCTGACTTTGACTATTTCTTGAGGCCAAGTTTGACTAGCTTTGACCGAGCTCCATTGGGAGGAAGATTGTTGGTTTGACCAGCATTGACTTTGCTAGCTAGGGCATCTTGTTGACTGTTGAAAATTGTACTTTCTCTCTCTATTGAATTTGAAGAATAATATGAAGATTTGATAAAAGGGTTTTTCCCAAGCATATCCCAAATTATTGTGTCCTCTTGTCTTGGCTTGTCTTCTGGTTATTTATTTATGTTCTATCAGCATTTACTGTCAGCGTTAATGTGATTGTTAATCAGGAAATTGAATTGGGTTGATAAAAAAGATTGAAGTAAATTTCTCTAAGCATAGAACAGACCATTGTTAACTCAATTAACATGGTATCAGAGCTGGCAATCATGGGCAAGATGAACTCTAGGGTTTTCCACAGTGTCTCTCTTCCCTCCGCCTCCATTGAGATCCAACTCAGCCATGAGGCCCATTGTAGCCAGAGACCAGACGCCTACAGTCCTGGAGATCGGGTAAAGGAGAATGGCATTTGGTCAATAAAATGCATTGCATTGTCGGCCATAAACAAAGCCGCGGTTCTCCACAATCTGTTGGTCAGGGGCACAGGTTGGATTGGGTTGGATCGGGAGGAAACGCAAAAGAACGCCCACACACTGGTTAATAGCGAGAAATGCATCGATGGTTCTGGCCTGCGCATGCTTTTCGACCGCTCATCGATCCAATGGGATATTAAGTTTGTTGTTGGGTTGAATCAAGGAGCGATGATGAACGGCGGAAAATTCAAGGCTTCCTGGTGCGGTCCATTGGACATTGCAGCGGCAGACCCACATGGCCGAGCATCAGATGTGAACCCTACTTCTGTTACCAAGGCACTCGGCCCTGCACCAAAGACAGAAAGGAGCTATAGGCCCTGCAATGATGCGACCGCCCTCCCTCGAAGGATTCAAGTGCGTCTAGTTTGCTACTGCTACCGGGTTCCCGTTCGCAGTGGGTATGAGGTGAAGAACAACCCAGAACTGGAAATAGCAGACATATGCTGGAACTGGCGGCCACTTCCTCTGTGGGTCACTCTGCAGGCAATAGGGCTTTGTGTCGGCAGACCTCATGACTTACCAGTTCGAAGAAGCCCGCCTCTCGGCATCTACCACACCGGCTGCTATCCACCAGCGATTCAGATCGGTGAACATTTTGGGGCAATAGGCGACACAGAACAAGTAAATCATTACCGCTTTCAAATATTTATTAAAAGTTAAAACACCTTGTGGAAAAAATCTTGTATTATGGACAAATGAAACAGAGCTGGTATCTAATCTCAAAATGCACATAACACAAGCACAGGGGTACCCTATATTATCACAGCTTCTGATATACGAAGGCAAAGTACTCCAAAATCACAAATCCATAAAGGATCACAATATATCCTCTGGTGCTACCATTATCCTCAACTTCCGATTGAGAGGAGAAGGCACAGAAGACCGAGGAAAAACTAAAACCTTTGGGGGAACAGAGGGTGGCAGTACCTCTCATCAGGATCATAATACAAGACCCTCATTCAAAAGCATCCTACAGGGGAACAAAAAACCAAATGCTACTACAGAACCAACAACCAATGCCCCCAGGCCCTATATTGTAGAGCAGCTAAATCAAATACCTGAACTGGCCATAGATTTACCCGAGATTGATGAACATCAAAACACATATCAGGCACCAGCATTAATATGTCGTTTCAATAGCTTCTGGCCCAAACCAATGGACCTCTTTCAATGGATATTCAAGAACTGGACTACGAAGTGCGAAATACATCTATGTTCTAAAGGATTTTTCATAGTTAAATTTCAGCATTCTGAAATCAGAGACTACATCCTCCAAGAGGGTCCATGGTTTTGGGCATCTACCGGACTTTATATTTCCCCCTGGTTCCCGGAATTTGATGCCAACACTATGGTTGTCTCCAAAATGCCGGTTTGGATCAGATTATATAATCTCCCCCTTCATTTCTGCAGTGACAACATCCTACAAGTCATTGGCAATGTACTTGGGAGATACATTAAAACAGAAACACAGCAGTTGGAGGAAAGAATACTTACCTTTGCACGTATTTGTGTTGAGGTAGATCTCAGCAAAGGGTTACCAGAAAGCATTCAGCTGGTACTCAAACAACAAAAATGGCTGCAGCATATAGACTATGAAAACACAGCATTCAGATGCAGAATTTGCAGACAGACTGGTCACCTACAAAACACCTATCTTGAAGCAAAGAGAGATAACCGAAGAAAGAAGAGGACCAAAAAAATGCCTAAAGGATGGCAATACCCCCCCATGTGACCCAGAAATGGAGATAGAAGAAGAAGCAGATGCACCCACATTAGATGGGAACATACAGTCAACAATAGTCCCTGAAGCACAAGAAAAAGACACTAGATCCACTTAATATACAAACACTTCAGGACCCACCCACACAAGAACCAATGGTACTGGACAGCGGTGGGAACAAAAGACAAAATTGGACAACTAGGTCCAAACTCCGGGTTGTGCTGCTCAGATGACGATCGCAATATTTTTATTGGATTCCTCTTTCGGAGAGGTGTAAGATTGATCTAAAGATCATCTCGATCGGATGAGCAGAACATGTACTTTGAATTTATTCCACTTATGTGCTAGGTCGGCTTGGAATAAAATATTGACTTAAATGTCTTAAAGGACGTGTCACACACCCCCAAAGATTCCTATATATTGGAGAGACTTGGAGTTCATTTGACACACATTGGTGTGGAGGAATTCTCTCTCTCTTGATAGCATTGGAGCTGCGTATTCTTTGTTTGGGTTGTTCTAGGGTTATGTGTGACATGCTTGGCTGAATGACCTATTGGAGACTTTGCTGGTAGAAGCATCCTGCTGATCGCCGTAACGCCACCATTTCTTATCTCTGTCTTGGCTTGTCTTCTATCGATCTATTAGTATGTTCTATCTTCTTCAGTGTTGTGCCCTAATCTGAAATGGCATAGAACATGTTCAGAAATTAACAGAAGCAGATGCACCCACATTAGATGGGAACATACAGTCAACAATAGTCCCTGAAGCACAAGAAAAAGACACTAGATCCACTTAATATACAAACACTTCAAGACCCGCCCACACAAGAACCAATGGTACTGGACAGCGGTGGGAACAAAAGACAACATTCATCAGAAACCTCAGACTCAGACAAGGAAGTTGGAGCAGCTACAGGTGAAAATCAGCTCGCACTTGTCTCCCCCGCGTCATCACAAGGTGGATGGCGGAAGGTGGAAAAAAAGAAAGGGAGAAAAACTTAGTTTTTCCTCCCCATTGTATATTAGTTTTGATATTGCTTGTCTTTATGAACACTAGTCTCGACTAGTTGTTTAGCCTATTACTTGTTGATGCAACATGTAATTTTGTTTCTTTTAATATAATTACGATTTTTCCTGTGGAAAAAAAACATGGTATCAATGCTGAGGTAAAGACAAAGCCCAAGCAAGATTGAGAAGAGCAATCACTAAAAGTTGATTAGACAGGGAAAAGGGTCAATGTCTTCCTCATCATACTTCAAATCTGATGACAAGCTCAATGACAAGTCTAATTATCATGCTTGGAAAATGTCCTTGGATCTGACATTGGAGGAACAAGAAGTTATGGATTATGTGCAGGAAAGATCACGGAGCCTCCATCAAATGCATCGGCTACCACTAAAACAAAGTACAAGAAAGGAGAGGTCAAAGCGAAGAAGATCATCGGGGATTCTATTCACAAGCACTTGGTTGCTTATATCTCCGAGCTGGGCACATCTAAGGAGATGTATCATAAGTTGGTTAGCATGTTCAGAGCTAGCAATGCTAATCAAACTTTCTTTTTGAAGAACAAGTTGAAGAACATCAAGATGGATAAGGGAGAGTCCATCCAATCCTCCTTCATGAGGCTCACCAAAATCAAGAATGATCTCTTAGCTATTGGAGAGGTCATAGCTAACCGAGAGCTCACTCTTATTGCTCTTGGAGGACTTCCCTAGGCATGGTATGTATCCAATACCACTATTCTCAATAATAATATAATTCTTGATTTTGATGAATTGTTGATGATATGCACTCAAGAGGAGACAAGGATGATGGAGAGAGATCATCACTCAAATGGAAATGGAAGTGAACCTACTGCCTTCACCGCTCATGCAAAGAAGAGGAATAACACTGGTCCGAGAAATCAAAATCAAGGAAGAGTGGGTCCCAAAGGAAGGAAGGGTAGATGTTACAACTGTAACAAGTTTGGTCAGTATGCTAGAGAGTGTCCCAATAAAAGGGACTCTCCCCGAGATGATGACTACAAGAACACTAACAACTTTAGGGGGGATCAAAATCAAAGGAACAACAAGTTCAACAACAAAGGAAAGAGAAAGGCTCCCTTTGATCGAAATGGAAATGGAAATGGTCAACCTTTCAAGAGGTCAAGGAACTCCAAGTATGATGAATCTAATGTTGTTGATAACAAGAAAAATGAATATATTCTCATATTTGCCCTCTCTGTTGCATCTCGTCCCAACACCCTGGATAACTGGTTGATTGATAGTGGTGCCTCAAGGCACTTCACTGGATATAAAGATGCCCTCTCTGATTTTATTGAAAATGATACAAATTTGGAAATTATCCTTGGAGACAATGGCACCTATCCCGTAAAAGGGACGGGAACCGTCACCCTTCATCTAAATCAAGGGCGAGTCCTCCGTTTGCAAGATGTGTTGTATGTACCTGACCTGATGAAGAATCTAGTGTCTATCTCGGAAATGGAAGACAAAGGATGCAAGGTGGCATTCATCGATGGAAAGGTACGCATTTTGAAGAGGAATTTCAAAGAAGCATTCACTCTTGGTTTCAGGGTTGATACACTCTATTAGGTTGGAGGAAGTCCGTTGGGGGCCATGACATGTAACACAACTCTTCAATCCGAGCTATGGCACCGGAGGTTTGCACACCTTCATTATAAAGCCCTTCCCGAAGCAAGGAAGGTGGTCACAGGTATGCCCAATTTCAAAGATGATCATGAAGGTGCATGTCAAGGTTGCGCCGAAGGAAAGCATAAAAGGGGACCATTCTCCTCAAGTGTCACCAAGACTTCTGATATTCTACAATTGATTCATTCTGATCTATCTAGTATGTTGCCCCTTGGGAGGATGCCTATTTCTATTTGCCATTGGCAATGTACGACCTAGAGCCTAAACGCTAGTACTTATGTAACACATTTTGATTTTGATGACTTCATGAGAAAACTACAGTATCTTGTCTTTCTCCTATTGGATCATTGATGAATATGTCCATTACTAACACTTTGTAGTATGTATGATTGTATGATGTATCAATGTATCAATGTACCATGTCTGAGTATCTTAAATCTATGTTTGAATCAATGAATTTGTCTAAATGTGTAAGAAATATCTAATTTTTAAAATATATATATATATATATATATATATATATATAAAACCCGTGTCTTTATTCAGGAGGTGTGAGATTCCTGAATCGGAGCACTCGGGTCAGCGTGTCCATCGTGTCCCATGTCAGGTGACTTAGTTATTTATTGTTTACATTATTTATATTATTTTATTCATAACAACGAAGTTAAGTTGTTGCTACCAGTTGATGTTAGGTCGAAGTTGTTATTCTTTGTAGTAGGTTGAAGTTCTTATCTTATTTTATGAAGTGTTGTTGTTGCTGCTATAGTTATTGATCGAAGTTGTTGCTGGAAGGTTATCATCTACAGAAGAAGGAAAGGGCTGACTTGGTGATTGGAGGAAAGTCTGTGTCTAGGTCAAGGAGTCTTGGATTATCTCGTGAAACTATTGAAGGAAGATTTGTTGATTGGGTTTTCCCCTAGATTGGGGTTTTGCCCTGGTTTTCTGCCTACATCTAGTGTCTTTGATCTTCGTGCTATGGTTTGGTAATTACTTGATGAACTAAGATAAAAGAAGAACACAAGAAAGTTAATAAGAACATAAGAAAATCACAAGTAATTATCATAGCAAAGAAAAAATTTCTGCGTTTCTAATTTTCTAACACTCCTTTTGTTATTTCCCATTTATTGTAGAAATTATATATCTAATGTGTTAGATATCCAAGATTCTCCTGATCACACACTATTTAATTTCATACACAATACAAAATTTATTCCACCATTGATCATCACATGCGGAAATTAAATCAATTACAATGCACACATGAAACCATAAAAATTCACACACAATAACACAGTGATTTAACGAGAAAGCCTGAAGCTAAAAACCCCAACTATCTGTATATAATATATGTCATAGAGATCATGTAACAATCCTCATACAAAGTTGAACATGTCAAGCTCTCAGTACAATACAATTGCTACACACTAATCAGGCCCGATCTTGCAAATCCATGCACCGATCTCTGCCACCTGCTAGCCTGCCTCTACTGCGCAATCCCTGTTGAAGAATGGCTATGAATGAACTCGAATCCACAGCCCTTTACTCATCCTCATGAGCATCTCCACTGAGTGTTGGATGTGATCAATGCAATTCACTATAGTCACAAGCTGAGCTACTATCTTGCCCTTTCACCTATCTCTCAACTAACCTTGTCTTGCCATACCTTTATCGTTCTCTCAGTGGCGACACTCTGCATAATCGATTAATATTTAGTGAATTAATTAACTAATTAATTCACTACTCTACTAAGTAAGTCAAATCGATTGAATAGATACAACTAACTCAAGCTATGTCTAACTTCAGTTAAACTAAACACAACTCCATCGACTACTTCTATAACTCCACCAAACTGTCCATGAGTTCTAGCCCAAAGTCTATAATTGCATTAGCTCCGGTAAACCCCTCGGGAATAGCGTAATTCGCAGAATTCATGTTGTGCCTGCTCTGTTTTGTAAGCTGAAGTGCTCCAAGAGAATAAGATAATGTTTAGAGTCCAAATATTATTAAGAGCTAATAATATTAGACATATCTATTTTTAGACTGGCAATCTAAAAATAGATTCCACCCAATATGTCTAAAAATAGAAGTCCATCTATTTTCCCAACTTGACCAACCATCCACAAATAGCATCCTGCAACTCATAGAATATGATCAACATGTCTAAAAATAGACTTGCGCCAAAAATAGCCTGCGGGCCCACTTAGTGAAGGCGACTCTTTTCACTAAGCTCATCATCTTGTTGAATCTCAACACTCCCTCTCAACAAGATAGGGATTATCCTTCACCTCGATCCTGCCTCTATGGTATTCGAATTTTCTCCTGGTGAGCACCTTCGTCGGAATATCTGCATCCTGATCCTCCTTTAGTCAAGTAGGAATGTAAGAAAGCAACATGATCTTTCGCTGCACACAATCTCTGATATGATGGTACCAGATGTCAATGTGTTTATATCTATCATGAAATACTGGATTAACCGAGAGTTTAATGCAACTTTGATTATCAAAATATATCACAATAGGATCTAAGTGTGATGAACAGCTTGAGCCGGGGATCTTCCTCATCATATAGCCTCGCATACAGCAAAACTGCGCCATGTACTCGACCTCGCAGCCAGGCGAGTGCACGGATCTCTGTTCTGTTTGTGCAAAGCGTATGGGCAAATCTTGTGAAAATCTCTCGGATGTGCTATTCACGGTCGTTGGGCTCCACCTTAATCTTGCATCATGAAGCCATGCGGCTTCATCTCATCCCATTTAATACGTACCATAATCCATATCTTGTTGTACTTGCAGATACACGGGACATGTAGCATCTGCCTTCGAAAGGCAGTGAGCCTTGTAACTTGTGAAAGGCCCAATTATGACATAGCATATGTACGGTCGTGTATTGACCAAATACATGAGCGAACCAACCAACTGTCGATAAACAGTGGCATCCACTACCTCTACTGATATAGCATCCTCTTTCCTCCAACCACCAGGAAGAGGAGTGTCGATAGGCTTGCAGCCTTGCATGTTGAACTTCTCCAGTATCTCCCGGGCATACTTGCCTTGAGACACACATAGTCCACCCTTCCGCTGCCAAATTTCCAATCCCAGGAAATAATGAAGGAGGCCCAAGTCCTTCATCTCAAACTCCTTTGCAAGATCTGCCTTGCATGAGTGTATCAACAGTTCATCACCTGTTAGTATCAAATCATCTACATAAAGTACAATGATCAGCAACTTACCCTCCACCACAATCTGGTATAGGTTTGGATCCGCCTCACTCTTTGTGAATCCAAGTCTAGTGAAATAACTGTCTATCCGTGTATACCAAGCACGAGGTGTTTGTTTCAACCCATATAGCGCTCTTTTGAGCCTGCACACATGCGACTCGCTGCTGAAGATTTCGAATCCTTCAGGCTGCTCTATGTATACCTCCTCCTTAATGACTCCATTGAAGAACGCAGTCTTCACATCCATCTAATGAATGTGCCAACCTAAGTCACCGGATACTCCTAAAATGCCCTCGAATCCCCAAATCCCCGTACCGGATACCTGCAAGTACCGGATCCGGCCCCAATTCAAAGGATACGACGTATCCATACGAGGTACGGCGTATCCCGACCGTATCCCGTTCGGATACGCCGTATCCCGTAAAACCGGATACGGCCGGGCCCACGGGTTCAAAAAAGCGTTGTTTTTTTTTTATAAAGGGGGGCTTTTGCTCATTGTTTTTCACCAATTTCATTGTTTTTCACCAATTGAGGAGGATTTTTCAGGAGAGGGCATCAAGCCTATGGCCCTAGTATTTATTTGTGATTCATGGTAATGTTAAATTCTTAAAGTAAAAGTGCATTTTCATCCTTTTACTTAAATTTTTAACATTACCATGAAATGACACAGGATGTTTGAGAGTGGTTCCGACCTCATTGGATTTCATATGGAGAAAGTAGAATTTTAGATCTCATTCAAAATCCAGCAGACTTATCAGTTTTTCAGGATTTCGGGATTGGGTTATTGCAATGTTTCCATCGAATTTTGTCATGTATTAGGGTATGGAACTCGTATTTAATCAAGAGCAGTGAGCACCAATCCCTCTATGTACCTTGATGTTAGTGACATTGGTTGTCAAACTCCTCTATCATGACCCTCTAAAAATGTACCCATCACTCAAACAAAACCTTGACTATCTAAGATGATAGATAAATCTATGTTTAAATCAATGAATTAAGTATGAATTTGTGTAAAAATATCTAATTTTTAATATATTAATACATATATATTTTTTAATAAAATAATATATTTTTAATAAAATAATATATAACGTATCGTATCCCAGTAGTTTGTTAGGTCACCGTGCCAGTATACGATTCTTCGAATCCAGAATATCCCGGTATCAGGAGTATCGGGTGACTTGGGTGCCAGCCCATACGCAGGAAACGAGGATGGAGTACGTATGGAAGAATACATTGCGACAGGTGCAAAGGTTTCTTCATAGTCGATCCCCTCAATCTGTGAGAAGCCTCGGGAAACAAATCCTGCCTTGTAATTCTCGATGCTCCCGTTAGCAACTTGCTTCACTTTATAGATCCATCTCGAACCTACCACTGATTTCCCTTACGGCCTTGGGACAATCTCCCATGCACTGTTTCTGATAATCAAATCATACTCTTCCACCATGGCATCTACCCATGCAGGGTCCTCCACAGCTTCCTCGAAAGAGGATGGTTCTGTCATGATACACTTGCTCATAAGAGCCATGTATCCCGATGTTATTTAGTGTGTGGCCTCTCATCTGATGTTGTGATGTAGGTGCTCCTACATTTCATGGCCCATCAAGATTGATCAACTCGGCTTCTAAAGTGTGCTTAGCCCATACGATGTTTGGCGGCACATGATGAACCTTCACTCCAGCAGACACTCCTCTTGTGGCTGATCCACATCCAGAGGCTCATCTTTAGGAACTAGTAGCTCCTCATCTGCATGCAAGTGTAGCTCCCTCTCAAGCGACAACTTCATGGCTTTCTCCTCATGAAATTTGATATCCCGTCGCACAACATTGTTCCGACTGTCTGGCCAATACACACGATAGTTGTGGGGTGTTTCTGTGTACCCCACAAATATCCCAACCTCTGCGGTTGGCTCCAGCTTCTTCCTGGCATCCTTCGTCACATGAATGTAAATAGGTGAACCAAAAATCTTCAAATGAGAAATATCAGGCTTCTTACCAGAAAACGCCTCTTCGGGTGTACTCATGCCAAGTACTCTATGAGGACAACGGTTTTGCACATAAACCGCAGTGTTGCATGCTTCAGCGCACAAGTGTATGGGAAGGCCCTAATCATGCAACATCGCCCGTGCAGCACCCACGATCGTTCTGTTCTTTCTCTCTGCGACCCCATTCTGCTGTGAGTTATGAGGCGCTATGAGCTCTCTTCGAATTCCTTCTGCGCTACAAAAGTCTTTGAATTCGCCAGAGATGAATTCACCACCATTATCGCTCCTTAGAGCTTTCACCTGCTTCCCCAACTCTTTCTCAACCAGTGCCTTGAACTCACAGAACTTTGAGTATGTCTCGCTCTTGTTATGCATGAAGAAGATTCAGCACTTACGAGAAAAGTCATCAACAAATATCACATAATACCTATGCTTTGCTGTCAAAGCTACTGAGAAAGGTCCACACACATCTGTGTGAATTCTCTCAAGGATCGTCATGGCGCGACTATCCTTCTCATGAAAAGTGGTCTTCACAAATTTTCCCAAAGTACATCCCTTGCACTGATCTAACTGCGCAAGTGTACCGTTGGGAAGCCCAGTGGAAATCTGCTGCAAAATTTTCAAAGCGCCATGGTGAAGATGGCCCAATCTCCTGTGCACAATTCGCCTTCATCCTGGCTCACCACTCCTTCTGCTTTGTCTTCCATTGTTGCGCAGCCATCTACCTACAATTGATAAAGGTTCTTAACTCGAACCCCTATCCTCCGGGTTTCACCAGTTGTTTTACTGCGTAGGAAAGCCTTTCCCTCGCTAAAAACAACATCATATCCCTTGTCTTCCAACATCGCCACAGAGATCATATTCTTCTTCAATCTTGGAACATGCATGACATCCTTCAAGATGAAAGGCTTTCCAAACTCCCTCTCAAAGGAAATGGTCCCGATACCAGTCGCACTGTATCTACCATCATCGCCCATCTCGATGTGCACTCCAAGATCTTTCTCATCCAGATCAGTAAACAAATCTTTGTCTCCAGTCATATGGAAAGACGTACCACTGTCAAAAAACCACACTGATCCCATCACACTTGAAACCAAGCATGCGATCAGTGAAAATCCCAGCTCAAACTGCAAGGCTAAGGCCTCTCCGGCTGCAGATCCAACAGCCTGCTTATTTTTCTTCTTCTGTGGACAATTAGTGGCATAATGTCCATGTTGGTGACAGTGAAAGCACTTCACCTTGGACATGTCCTGCTTCTTGCCTTTTGCACCGGATTGAGAAGCATTCTTCTTGCTCTTCCCCTTCCTTGCTTTGGTAGCGAAAGCAAAATTTTCTTCATTTTCATTCTTCGATGAAGATCCATCCCTGGTACTTCGCCTTATCTCCTCCTGCACAAGATTCGACCAAAGTCGCTCCCATCCTGGCAGTTTCTCCCGACCATTGACAAAGTCCTCATAGGAATGCCAACTCTTCGGAAGCCCAAGGAGAGCCAAGCTCACCAAGTCCTCTTCATCTACAGTAACCCCCACACTTCCCAGCTCATCCCTGCACTGGACGAACTTCGTGAGGTACTTGGGCATCCACAGCATCGCCTTTCTCCATTTTTATTTTCCTGAGCTTGTCTTTAAGCGCCAACTTCCTCTGGTCGCTTCTGCTTTGGAACAAGTCTGTCAAAGCTTTCCACATCAAGAATGGACTAGCTTTACCATGAAGGCTGGACACTATGTGATCCTTCACACCTTCCAACAAAATCCTTCGACACTTTGCGCTCTTCTTTTGCCATACATCAAGCGCGACAGCATCGCTAGAAGCAAGTTTTGGAATTTCTGCATCTATGAACTCCGTCAACCCATTATCATCCAGCACTGCCTCCATCCTGTCCTTCCATGCAATAATTCGAGGTGCCCTCAGGGGCATACTCCAATCGCAATTCGTTGAAAGACATTTTATTAGATACTCAACTCATTCTGGCTCTGCCTGGGAGTCCAATTCCACCGGCCTAGAAACTCAACCGCTTCAATAATTGCAACTTTGCTCCCAATGATCCATATTTCTTTGATACCATTCTTAAATTATATAACTGTGTGTTATATATCGAGATTCTCTGATCACAACACTACTTTAGCTTCATGAAATACGAATCTATTCCACCATTGATCACAATGCATACGAAATTAAATCAATTACAAGCCACACATGAAACATAAAAATTCCACACATTAACACATTGATTTAACGGGAAAGCACAAGCTAAAAACCCCAACTATCTGTATATAATATATGTCATAGAGATCATGTAACAATCCTCATACAAAGCTGAACATGTCAAGCTCTCAGTACAATACAATCACTACACACTAATCAGGCCCGATCTAGCAAATCCATGCTTCGATCTCTGCCACCTGCTAGCCTGCCTCTACTGCGCAATCCCTACTAAAGAATGGCTCTGAATGAACTCGAATCCACCTGGCTTGCACTGCACAATCCTCATTGGCATCTCCACTGGGTGTTGGATGCAATCAATGCATCACTCTAGTCACAACTGATAGTCTATCTTGCCCTTTCACCTATCTCTCCACTGGTCTCCACTGAAACTGCCATGCACTGTAGTTAACTAATGTATTCTTCAGTTGATTAATCAGTTATTATTTAGTGAATTAGTTAACTAATTAATTCACACCACTCTCACTAGTGTATCAATCAGTTAGACTAGATACAACTAGCTCAATTGTGTCTAACTGAATTAAACTGAACACAACTCCATCAACTACTTCTATAACTCCACCAAACTCTGTCACATGAGTTCTAACTGAAGTCCTCATGCATTAGTTCCAGTAAACCCTCAGGAATAGCGTAATTCCTTCTGTCAACTGTTGTGCCACATCTGTGCACTTAACTGAAGTGCTCCAAGAAAATAAGATAATGTTTAGAGTCCAAATATTATTAAGAGCTAATAATATTCGACATATCTATTTTTAGACTGGCAATCTAAAAATAGACTCTGCACAAGATATCTAAAAATAGAAGTCCATCTATTTTTCCAACTTGACCAACCATCCACAAATAGCATCCTACAACTCATAAAATATGATCGACATCTCTAAAAATAGACATAGTCTAAAAATAGACTTTGCGCCAAAAATAGCCTGCGGGCCCACTTAGTGAAGGCGACTCTTTTCACTAAGCTCACCATCTTGTTGAATCTCAACATTTATTTAATTTGCTTTTTGGTAAGCATCCTCTGCTTTGCAAGAGAATTTTTACAGTCTCCTTCAAGGAACTCATTCTGAGTGCATTCAGGATTTCACGGCAGGAATAATTTTAAGGATGGAAAATTATCTTGAAATTTAAAAAATTGGTGAATCTCACTAGTCCCTAATATGCAAACTATATAATGTTTATTGATGTATTTGTAAAATTATTCAAATTTATAATGATATTATATATATTGTCTATATAATTTTGGCAATTTTTAATGTAAAATAATTTTATATTTTAAAATATGGGCGAATCAGTTTTATAAAAAAATGGAAATTGGTGAATCTTTTTTTTGGAAAAACCATGGAAAATTAGCCCACCTGCGAATATTAGCCCCTAAAATTTTCCATGTTTCACGGGCATAGTAATGTATCCAAAATTAGTAGGAGATATAGCTCAAGTGTGAATTCCCAATGGATCTTCAGGAGATCCAAGAAATTTGTAGAGTCCCCGAAAGTCATGAGGAACATATCCACTGCAAAAAAGCCTTACTTTTCTGTCACTTCAAAAATTCAAGAGAGAGAACAACAGGTCACTTACTAGATAGCAGACATTATGTAGTCTCTACTGGAAATCAAGCAGCAGTTGGCACTATTGGAAGCACAATACAATCTTTTAATAAACTTGACCCTCAATCAGAGGCAGATCAATCCGGCTCTAATCAAGGACTTTCAGTTAATTCAACTTGGGCAGAGCCAACGAAATGGTGCACCAGCTCGCTGAAGACATGCAAGTCATGAGGGAAGACACTGATCCTCTGAGTACAAATCTAGAAGGAATAGCTAGCCATTATGCCTTGCTATTTATCATATTTTTTAAGGTTGTTAGAATTTTAGGCCTATCATGTAGAAAATAAAGCATCAAGAGTTATTGGGTAGTTTTATTTAAAGACAAAGCCAGACTCTGCTTTGGGAATACAGTAGGCCTTTCTTTGAACTGTTTGGAATCTGGTTTGAAAACTTGTGAAACAGTACTATGATGTAATCTTAATGCAGCTGAGACTGAAGTTTTTATTGATATAAATGTCCCTGTTGCAGTTATAAAGAAAAATGTTTCAATTATAAATGCTTGCAAACACTAAGATGGCATAATTGAAGATATCTCAAAAATCAATAGAAGTGAGGTGCATTCTGCAACACAGATGGAAATGAGGATAGGACAACTCTTCATTTTTCTGTGTGTGTATGGGTAACTGTGCATTGAATCTAGACTCTGGAAGATGCATTGACTATCCTCACCATAATAGGCCCATCTAAAACACGGTTTGATATGCACTTAGAGGCTGCGAAGCTCAAAATGCGCATCATGAGCTCACACAAACGGACGCCCTGTCAAATAATTGAACTTAGGGTATGTGCCTCGTAATTAATAAAATATATGAAAAAGGTGAATATCCGACATGGGTTTCGTTGCGTCTGTGCCTAGTAAGTAAAAGACTACATGAAAAGCATTGCATGTGCTGAATCTTGTGCGCGGGATCCTTAACAAGGCCTAAAATATACCACAAACGGAAAGCTTTAGTTTCGTTTCCAGCATGTAAAATAAATAAATCATGTCAAGAAAACTGCAGGAGAAAATATCCCAATAATGCAGTAAAATCCATACGAACAGAGAAAATAACTAAAGTTTACAGAAAAAAACGATGAAAGAACAGACCTGAGGGCTCACCGCCACGGGAATAGGGGCGCGATTGGGTTGACCTGGAATTACAGGAGCAAGCGTGGGTTGACCTGAAATTATTGGGGAAACCTTGGGCTGACCTGGAATTACTCCATTATTGTTAGCATTCGCAAAATCCAATCTGGCGCTCAGTTGGGCTCCGGCAGAAGCAGATTGAGGAGGATGAGGATGAGAATGCAGTGAAGGATTGCCGGGGGTGGAGGGGGCCAAATTGGCTGGCGGAGGGCCAGGTGGAAGTGGTGGGGGGAGCGGAGGGGGCTGGGGTTGCGGAGGAACTGGCCTTTCGTACTGTGTCACATTTGTTTCAGGGTTCCAATAATAAATATAACCTGTATTTCCATCCACAAGGACTCTCCATGGCTCTGGGAGCGTTGGATCGTGAGGTGCGTAGCGCGGCGCCGCTGCTGCTGCCATCGTAGCAAATTCGATAACAATTTCCACCAAAATTTGCAAGGCCTTACTGAGCTATTTCTGGTTATAATGATCCTGTGGCGTGCGATTGAAATCGTCTAGCCCTCCCTGATGGAAACCAGCATAAGGCTATAATTAAAAATCTAGGAAATCAATCCCAATTGGGTTCAAATCCTTGGGGTTGCGGAATTGAGGAAAAAAACGGCACAAATTGGATAAATGATAAAAGATGGGCGGCGATTTCTAGGGAATGTGATGAATGCTGATTATGGCGGTGGCATGCAAACCCTATCTCAATGGCTCAATCATGTTCGAACCCGCGACCTCATAATGGCGATGGCATGCACTCCATAACATTATTTGCTAAATTAGATATTCCATGGCAGTGGAAGAGCAGGGAAAAAATTTAAAATAAAAAAGAATTGCAGCATGATTGGCACATTTTAGTAAATTGAACGAATTAAAATTATAGTACTAAAAAAGAATGGAATGGACATGTAAAATGAGGCGTAAGGATGTTTTTATATGGGTGTATTAATTTCAATTTTAAATTTTTTTATTGGGGTAATATTATTGGGCGTGTGAATTTTGAGAATTGTATTTTGCAAAATGAGAATTGTATTTTGCAAAATGGTTAAAGTTTTATATTTAGATTATTTATATAAAAATATATATTTTTTGAAGCGTTATTGTGGCTTTACCACTTGAGATGTGGTTTGGTGTTTTAAACTATAGTGTAGTTTAGTTTTTAAATTGTTGTTTTGTGTCTTAAATTATAGATATTTTGAGTGTTTTGTTTTGTAAAATGGCTAAAGTTTGATATTTATGTTATATAGGAGATATCAAAAAAATCTAATTTTTTAAAGGTTAGTGTAGCCTAGCTCTTAAGTTGTGGTTTGGTGTCATAAATTATAGTGTAGCCTAATCTCTAAGTTGTGGTTTGGTGTCATAAACTATAGTGTAGTAGAGCCCCTAAGTTGTGGTTTGGTGTCCTAAATCATAGTGTAGCCTAGCTCCTAAGTTGTTTTTTGGTTTCTTAAACTATATGCTAATTGAATTCTGAGGGTTTTGTTTTGTAAAACAGTCAAAATTTGAAATTTACGTTATCTAGGAGATACAAAAAAATTCCAATCCTTTTAAGGGTTAATGCAACCCAACCCCTAAAAAAATTGCTCGAAAATTTACTGCATAACATTGATGTGTATATATCACTAGACACTTTGGATATTTAGGATTTTGATGGACATTCATGATTTGTTGAGTTATCAATAGATCGTTTTTTTGGATATGCTTATGAGTATCTACTATATGCAATTTTCATTATTAATTCACGAAAATTATGACTTTCTCCTTGGGGAAAAAAGTGCAACCCATACACTGAGTTGTGGTTTGGTGTCTTAAACCACAGTGTAGCCAAAACCCTATGGTTTAAGACACCAAATCGCAACTTAGGGGTTGGTTGCACTAAACCTTAAAAGAGTTGGATTTTTTTGGATATCTCCAAGATAAAGTAAATTTCAAATTTTGACCATTTTACAAAACAAAACCCTCAAAATTTAATTAGCATATGGTTAAGACACCAAACCACAACTTAGGAATTGGGCTAGGCTAACCCTTAAAAAGGTTGGATTTTTTTTATATCTCCTAAATAATGTAAATTTATGAGCATATGGTGGACACTAAATCATAACTTAGAGGTTGTGCTACCTTAAAGGTTGGATTTTTTTATATTTCTTAAATAATATAAAATTTGTAACTTTAACCCTTTTACAAAACAAAATCTTAAAATTCACTTACGATAATAAAATTTAACCACAAAGTAATATTTTTTAAAAATAAAATTAAAGTTAACATACGCAAAAACAAGATATCCTTACTCTTTATTATCTCTATCATAGTAGATATTGGATTACTTTTTTGGTCAAACTCATATTAGATTGGGTTTGACCAAAAACTTTATAAAAATTCTATAGTTTAACATTACAGCTTAAATTTTTTTATTTTATTTTAAATAATTAAATTTATTTATTATTAACTTGATTGGCTATGAAGTTTAACATCTTATTGTTCATTGTATAGATTTACTAACTAATATTACAAAAATCTCATCACTCCTGAGTTGACAGCAATTATGAAAGATTTAATATGTAACACTTGTAGATTATACTTACCGCCACACAAAGGGAGGAAAGCTCGTCTTTATCCGTTCATACCTTCGTAAGGGTTAAAGGCAAGGTACCACCATACCACGCCTAGTCCCTTCGACCCACCACACCTAATTCGTATCATCAAATCGAGGAAGGAAATACTCATTCGTACCATCCATGTAGATCCATTTTTCAAACCCATTCTACTTAATGGAGTAAGCCAACTGCTGAGTCAAGGAACAAAAACGATTTCTCAATTTTGTGGATTTGTAATGAATTATCTTAGGACTTATAAAAGCAAAAAAAACACTATATGGGTAAAAAAGGCATAAGGGCATGCATTAAAGTGGACTATCGTTACACTTGTAGATTATATGCACCACCTCCTAGATGCATTTAGGAGGAATATCGTCTAAGGTCTTCGGCTCATCAATTAATCCCATTACCAATATAACATAGTTTTGAGCGAATCAATATGCATTTGCATTTAAATAGGAGTATAATGGATAAGAATGTACAAGCATTAAAACTATCACCTTATTTCAGATTAGCACAAGGGATGCAAAAGTCACCTATTATTATTCAGAGAATGATGGTGCAGAGCATTTATTACAATTAAAGTTATATTTATGGGTTAAATAAAAAAGTAGATTTTTCTTAAAAAAATTTATAGTCTAAATAACTTTAACTTTATATATATATATATATATATATATATATATATATATATATATAATTTTATTTATATGAATTTAAAATTATGATTATATTTGATTCATATTTTATATTTATTAATAAATTTAATATAAAAGTAACTTATTGTTTTCTTAATAGTATGAGGATTTTAGTTATACTAAATCTATAGTAGTGAGTAAATTTCTAAACACTCGAGATTACCTTGATGTGCACTTAGTCTCATGCTAGCCATTAGTAAATTTTCAAATTCTTACCATTATCTTGATGTGTGGTTAGTTTCATGTTTCAAGGTGGTAGTTAGTCCATATAATTAATTTCCAATAAAGTGAACTTGATGATTACTCCAACACCACCAAACACAACTACAAAATCAAAGTCTTCAAGCCAAGACTCTCATACCATTTATTACTCACCATATAAAAAGTGCTTAAAAGACATCGACATCCATTATGTAGCAATGGAGGAAGCTCAATATGGATTAAAAATAAATAACTCTCAATATAGATTAAAAATAAATAACTCTCAATATAGATTAACTAGAAATTGCACCAGATGTTGCAAAGGAAACGCCGTAAATCGATAACATAATATGGAACTTGCATTAAGAATAAAATTTTGTTTTGCATTGGGTTTCACTCATCATTAATAAAATATGTATTAGAAATAATAACACCTACAAAGAATAAGGTTTAATGCTTATTTTTAAATTTGAAACTTCTTTTTCCTTGTAGCAACTTGTTAAATGACATACTTACCATAAATTGAATCCTTGGTAGAGGAATGGCCCTAAAAGAATGAGAATGAAAACTACATCTCGTTTCTAGAGACTACACATGTACACATATTTTGCTTTTTCCTTGTAACAACTTGTTAACTGACATACTTACCATAAATTGAATCCTTGGCAGAGTGGCCCTAAAAGAATGAGAATGAAAGCTACATCTCTCTCCCCCTTCCTCTCCTTCTCTCTATTTCTCTCTTCTCGTAACTCTATCTTTCTATGTCTTCTTACAAATCTCACTCCTCCTCACAATCTCTCTATATTCATATATGTATAAATATGTATATTTCTCTCTAATATTCCCTTTATCGATCCCCTCCATTGAAGTATCTATCTCTCTCCATTTGTCACTTAGAAATTAAATAACAGAGAAATGAAACGGAAATATTGAAAACACAAAAAAAAACATTAAACAAAAGAGACAAAGATATAAGTGGAAGGAATTCAAGGGAAAAAAAATGGGAAAGAAGAACTACAATTACTAAATTTGAAGCAAGTAATATCACTCATTAAAATTACAACATTCATAATAATAATAATAATAACTTTAAATTCACTGCCAATCCAATGTCAAATGCCAAATTTTTGTATAAGACCTCTTTGTTAATAATAATGATTACTTCAAAGTCACTACAAATCCAAATGTCAATTTTTTGTATAAGACCTCTTTGTTTATGAGAAAAGAAAATAAAGATTACCCATACACATAATTATCAAATATAAATCTACCATATTCTTGATTAAATAAAAAAATGTATATAAACAACTATGAAAGAAATGATCAAACTATTTCCATAAGGAATTTTATAGCAATGATTGTGTAGGGAGTGGGGGCCACTTTTTTCCTAAATAAATTTAATGATAGGAGTGCTTGAATTTTGTTTTATTTTATTTATTTTTATTTGTTTATTTATTATGATGGAAATAGATTCAACAAAATCAAAAACTACCAAAGCACTCAAAATGTTGGAGCTTGACAACTGTTAACACAATATAACTCGGATTTCTAAAAAAAAAAATAGCCTAATTTTACCAAAATTTTAGAGGAATTTCCATTGTTTTCCTTCCTTACACTACACTTCAAAAAAAAAAATATATATATATATATATATATATATATATATATATATATATATTAAAATTAAATATATTATTATTTTAATAATAACTAATACATTCCGGATGTGGGTGGGCTTTGTGATTAATTGCAAGCAGCTGGTCAGGTGGGTTGGCGCGTGGCTCACCACCACCGCCACCCAACCTCGCATGCTCCTGCTTTTAAATGCCACTGTCCGGCTCTTAAATGAAGATTTATGGGAGCTCTCTCCCCGATACCTATTCATTTCTACTTTAGCTATGGCGAGCTCTGGCGAATTTCTGTGTGTTAATCCTCTCCGCGTTTGTTGCACCCCTGCTGCTACTGAGCGTAGCTCACGCACCAGCACAGGGTCTCGTTGCGTCTTAAACTGTTGCATTGATATACTGTCGGGCTTCCATTTCTCCAATTGCTCCTCCTGTAACCTTTCGCGCCCGTCCTTTTCGTCTACAAGTCGCCCGCAAGTTTATCCCGCCCTTGTTGTTCCCCCTGTCCATAAAACCATGCCTCGCCTTCGCCCGAGAATGCGTTACAGGCGTGGCGGTACCATTGGGCGTGCCATCAGCTGATCCTCTCCCTCCACCTCCGATTCTTCGTCTTACTCTTCTGAATTCGGACCAGTCCGCCTTCCTGCACCGCGAAGAGGTCGTGGAAGGCGTCGTAATCGTTTTAATCCCGCTGGGCACTTTCGCTTGTCTTCCAAGGCGCATTCTCACCATGCTCGTTTTCATTTCCCCAGCAGTATTAACAACACCTCTCTCCTTGCAACGGTTACCATTGACCTTCGGGCAGCCTCCTCTGAACAGGTTTCTTCGGGCCAGGTTCACGCTACTACGGAGGCTTCACTGGAGCCCATAGCGGAGGTAGAGCACAGCAATCCTCAAGCGGACAACCAGCAGAATGTTTCTTCTGGCAAGGTAGCCAACTTGGGCCTTCAGGCAAGTTCTTCTGCTCCAACTGATGGTGGTCCTGAGCGCCAGGATGACCCTCCTCCTGAAGATGAGGATCCTTACAAATTCGGCTGCCTCATTGTCGAGGAAGATCCTCCCTCTGCTCATTAACGTGTATCCAGGTTTGCGCTCCCGAGTTTTGGTTTCCGTCGGCCTGAAGGTGTTCATCTACAGTATGATGCATCTGCTTAATTGTGCTACTGTTCTTATGGTTTCTCTTTTGCTTCATGGACGGTCTCCTCTGCGTGGGAGTTATATTCTGATATATGTCCAAGTTCATGCTTTGGTCACACTTAACCACATCACATAATAAGAATTTGTCACCGTCCCTACCATTCCCTGTCCCATAATGAGGACCCCATTTCAGACCCCGTGAACATTTTCATGCCTTGGAAAACATCATCAATGCATTCCTCTACATGAGCTTCATTTGCCCTTAAGACATCTCCTTGAAAAAATCATGAAAATATCCTTTTTGCTTCTGCCAGCCTCGATGTGCTTCCGCATCACACAATGGGGAAAATCCTGCAAAGAGGTCGCGCCAACTGGCGCTCTGTCACAGAGCAGTAGTCGCGCCACCCAATTTAAGGACTGTTTTTTAAATAAAGATGGCGGAAGTTGAGTTCCAACAAACTCATAAACCATTGCCTATCTTGAGTTGGGAGGTTTGGCTGCGGGAGTTCTATGGAAGGGAAGTGGTTTTGCCACCTCCCATGGAACCTTCCTTGTTGATAGGACCAATCCCACAATAATAGGGATCCCAACTCCCTCCTTCCCCATCTATAAAAGCCTGCTCAATCCCATGGCAAGCTAGTCTTGAAGTGCCTAAGCTTTGAATCTCCATATTCCCAAGAGCCTTTGTGTTGTAAAGAGCCCTCTCTTTCCCTTAAGGCCGACTCAAGTAAGGAGACCATCGTCGAGAGACTCCGGAGAGGTTTTCCCTTTCCTTGGCGAGCTTTGCGAGACGTGGATGACTGGAGACCCATCCGAAGGAGACCGCGACGTCAGAACTTGGTTGTAATCTCTCTTCGTTTGTTATTTAATAGATGATTACGATTATGGTTCCACTCTGTTTTCCATCATGTTAACATGAGTAATATCCTTTCTGACTGATGTTTAGTTACGTATGCCGGATTTTATGCTTGTATCTGTTTGTTTCTTCCATGTGCAGGTGTTCATCCGCGGAGATCGTGGAGGGATTGTGATCTGCCGAGGCTGAGGAACGGGGACGCTTCTTCTTCAAGATCATAGCATTGGAATCCAGGTAGGCTTCTATCCCTAGTCTTTTCATTCGTAACTAGGAACTTGCATCGTAACATTGTTTGATTGTTGCTAGACCCCTGCTGGGCTAGTAGGGATCGCCTCTGTCCGCAGAGGGGATTTACCTCCTCAACAATTTGGCGACTCCGCTGGGGATCGTCTAGTTTTGATTGTCTCGTTTTAATTGTCTCGTTTTGATTGTTTCATGGTTTTCCTTGCTTGGTTGGCCTTCTGGGCTGGCTCTTTTTGTGTTTTGGCTTTTGGTTCAGCCCCAGAGGATCAGATCTGACCTCTGTTTTTCCGAATTTTTATCTTTTCATGGTTGGCTTGATTGGCGCGGTTTCTAGCCTGACAGTCGCGCCAATTGGCGCAGGTTGCCAGTTCATTACTCGCGCCATCCCCTGTCTGGCGCGGATTACAGCCAGACAGTCGCGCCATTTCCTGTAGGTGGCAGGGTTATCCTTGTTCGGAAGTTTATTTTGGTCATTACTTTGCTTCTGGGTTTGTTTTAGATTCATCTTGAAGTGGGAAGTCTGGTCTTGGTTGGGAGAAATTCTTTGTTTTTTCATTTTCAGGAATTGGCGCTTGTTGTCAGTTAGCAACCCGCGCCAATTGGCCATTGGCGCTAGTTTTCAATGTAAAAGTCGCGCCACTTGGCGCTAGTTGTCAATGTACAAGTCGGGCCAATTTCAGGGTGTATGAAAATTGAGGTTTTTTTCCCTTAATCCTTCGCCAGCGTGTCTTTCCCTTCCGGCCTTTCCTCCGTATGAGCATAGATTACATTGCTCATTGTTTGGGATGTCTTCTTGCCATGATTACTTGATGTAAAAGGGAATGAATGCCTTGTTTTGATCTCATGCTTTGGAAGTCCTCTTTGTGTTTTGTCACCTTTTGAGGAATTTTGTTACAAAGTGTTTTGAAACAACGATTGCATTCTTAGTGTTTGTTTACATCTCTTTTGCATTCATCCTTCATTAAGGAGATTTGCGTTCTTTTAGTTTTCATCTCATAGTTTGCTTTTCGTTAAAATGCATTAGATCACATTGCATTGAAAAGTATTTTTTGAGATCCATCATTGAACTTAGATTACATTGTTTAATGATTGAAAGCTAAAATCGCATTGAGTGCATTCTCTTTCATTAAAAGCATGCATTAAGTAGATTCTCATTTCATCGAAAAATGCATTGAGTGCATTCTTATCATTTGAAAAGAAAAAGGAAATTGTGCATAGATTACAATTGCATAGTTTTCGGAAAAGAGAATTTTGCATAGATTACATTGCATAATTCGCATCGTTGAATGTTTTAGAATACTTTTGGATAGTGAAAGTCATCTAGTTTGGAAAAGTTTCGTTTTCAGTTTTGCTGTTTGTTGCATCATTGTTTGAAGCTCTTCCCTTAACTAGATAGCATTCATCGAATTGAAAATTTTTCTTTTCTCATATAGCTTTGCATTTAGGAGTCTTTTAAGACACTACATACGATAGGGCCTGAAAATTGAAACTTAATTGAAGATCAACTATAAAATTTATTCAATTAACCTAAGGCAGCATTGGAACTTAACGAAACATTTTTAGAAGGTCTAGGCTAGAGACGTGTTCCGGCGTCGTTAAACCTAGCAGCTGTCGTTCGCTTGTTGGCTTTAGACAGCGCTAGTACGGACTTGTGCTCCCCGTACCGTCGCGTATATAAAGGGAGACCCCTCTAGGTTTTCAATCCTTTATCCACAGGAAGCCGAGTCTGCCGCCCTATACCCGTGATACACCGAACACAGCATTCGGGGAGACTACCTGCACGTACGGAAAGTCCTTGGTCGATTTCTGCTTCATTATTGAAACCAAGGTGTATATTGCAGTTCACGGATATTTGGTACACCCTTTGTGCCTAGTTTTTCCTGAGCAGTCATTTGGTCTTTTCTGACTCCCTAAACTTGAAAAGACCGTCAAGCGCTTGTCCTTTCACGCTTGTGTCAACTCCGAAAGAGATAGAGTCATCTTTTTATCGTTTCTCGACTCTTAAAATATGAAACGGTAGAATTTCTTACTTTCCAATGTGGTAAAATTAATCACCCACAATTAAAACGCCCTGTTAGATATTGCTTGTTGACCGTTTGATTGTGTGCCTTGGTTCTTTTTCAGCCCGTGTGTGTTTTTGAGTTTCGATGGCTACTTTTTCGGGGTTTACCAACCAAGGAATCCCCTCAGAAGGGAATCCTGGTCAATTTCCTCCTTTTGGGAATGTTGGTGCTCCGTACATGGCAACGTTGTCCCTTCCTGGGTTAACTGTTGGGTTGCCTGTTTGGTTGTTCTCAACCTCTGTAGTCCCGAATGTCTCCACTACTGTTCAATCAGTTCCTCCGCCTGAACAACATCATGTTGATTCTAAGGTGGACCTCTCCCCTTCTTCGCCTGTTTCTGCGTCCTCCTCTTCTACTTCGCCTGGTGAAAGCCTGGATTCGAGTAACCAGGTGGTTAAGAAGAAGAAGAAAAAGACAAAGAAGAAGAAGTCTGATAAGAGAGAGGCTAAGGCTGCAATTTCTCCTTCTAATGCACCTCCTCTTGATAAACCTTCCAACCCTCCATGGAAAGTCAAGTTCCCTTGCCTGTTGTGCACTGAGAATTACCCTTTCGAGACCGTTTCGATCGATCAGGACCAAGTGTCGTAAAATGGTCAAAAATGAAGGTGCTCAAAACTGGTTTGCACCTGAACGACCGGATAGAGCTCGTCTTCCTGATTCCGGCACCGTGAACGGTTCGAAAAACGGTCGCCGTATGCAGAAGTTATTCAAGTTTGAAGATTTCTCAATTTCCATAAAAAAATGCCAAATTTGACTTTGTGGAAAATTTTATTAAAAAAGAATATTCCACAAAATATTCTGGGAATATTCCGTGGAATATTCTGCAGAATATTCTGGGGAATATTCCATTTGCAGCCAATGGAAGGGTGCCACGTGGCTAGCCCGGAGGCCGCCACGTGGCCCCAAGGTCGAGTTGAAATGGCGTGTTAAAAGCCTTATCGGGGCTCACGGATTCGAACGCACGACCCCATGTATATCAACCAAGCGCTTTAACCAATGGGCCACAGTTCATTCGTTTTATGTGCGGGCGCGACTGACATTTGAATGTAACTGTTTTGGGTGCTCGATGGGGCCACTTCAAGGCTCACTCCCCTTCCCATAGAACCCTACTACAGTAATCCCAAAAGCTATGACCTAAGGCAATGGGTCAAGGCTTTTAATCACAGCTACTGTTATATGTTATATGGTATGGTTTTAAAGAAATCGCGAATTTAATTGAAACAGTTGCAAAGACCGCATTACATGTGAATGCACGAATGTGCGTTAACCATAAACCACAACTTTTATTGCCAACGGTAACCGCGCGCAGTTGGTGGTTCCATTTCTTTGGCGCTCTTTACAATTTGGCGGCCTTATCAACAGTCTTTCCACATTTATTGGAGATTTTTTAGCCCAAACAGGCAGTTTAGTAAAGTGGGCATAACTTCTGCTAGGAGAGGTCTTTGAAGACGATTTTTTTTTTGATTTTGGGTCTCTTCGACCTTATGAAGCCATTGGCATAGGTTTCACAGCCATCTGAGGCCGTTTGCAGGTGATTTTGCTTCGTGGAAGTTCCAGGAGCCACTAGGGCCAAATCAGTTTGGGAGCTGCATTGGGAATTGTGCAGCCAGTGAATGTGGAACGAAGGTCATTCCCGAAGTTTTCCGGCATTCTGAATCCATTTCTACAGCTCGTTTTTCCTTTTGAGGAATTCTTCTCACTGTTTAGCTTCAGGGAAGCTTTCAGGGCCACCAGGGCCATTTCAGTGTTGGAGCTGTTTGGGGACTATGTTCTTCCATTTTTGGTGATTCAAAAGCCTTTTTATGCTATTTTCGACCTTCTGAGTTGAATGGAAGAGGTTTCAGAACCAATTTAGGTCAGCTTCACCTCGAAATTCTCCCTGCAAGTCTAAAGGGCCACCAGGGCCAATTGGGGAAAAGTACTGTATCAGGTACAAATTTCACTGTTTAGTGTTTGGGAAAGAGCATGTTTAGCTAATTCCTATCTTCTGATTCTGTATTTACAGTCAGATCTGTCTTTCGAGACACTCTTATTCTTGTATTAGCCTTTGTAGCATTTTTAATACAAGAGGACAAGCCTAGTTTGAGAGGCTTGGTCCAACAGATGTAGCCCAGAGGAGGGGGTGAACTGCTTTATCATTTTGATGTCTTTATTTGCTGAAGATGATATGCTAAACAAAACTGATATAAATTGTTAAACAGCAAATATACATAACTTGCATACACACATAATCACCTACTCAGCTGCAGAAAGTTATTTGTCTTATTCCGCAAGACATCAAACTTCAAGTATGTGTATGTCAAAGACTTCTAAGTGTTACTTCATTATTTCTTTCGGCAGAGCCTGTAGAGGGCCAGGTAGCCTCTGGAACTCATCCTCTCTTTAGAGGTGACATGTCCGGTGAATGCCCCTACAGTCTATCTCTGTATAAGAAATAAGAAGTTTTCACATTTTCAGAGGTCACTTGGAGTGTATAGCTCAATTTAAAATTATGAGTATTTGCACTCATTTTCTTAAATGAAAATGGATACCTTGCACCCTTAAACAAGTACATTCCATTTTCAGATCAGATGGTATCGGAGCCAAGTTGCAAAGTTGGTTTGCTTGACTGACATCACTAGCTTGATTGTGTAGCTTGAAAGGTGTCTTAAGCAGTGTTGAAGATTGACTGCTTTATTATTTTGCAAACTACTTGTTGTTTGAGTTTGCTGAAGCTCTTTTGTTCATTTTTATAATGACAACTTCCATAAGTGAGCTATCAAAATTGTCCTCTTTCACAAGAGTTTTTGATGAAGGTTTGAAGCAAGAATTTTTCATCATGATGGATATGGTGAAAGAAATGTATGAGGATGAAAGAAAGAGCTCTAGACTTCAAGAGCAGTTGAATTCCATGAGGGAAGAGAAGCAGTTGCTTTCTGACCATTTGCAGGTAATGAAGGTGAAAGAGAAAGGTCTAAATATGATTTTAATCATATTTCCTTTGATCATGTAAAGCATGAAAAATTTCCACACAAGCATGGGAAAAGAATTGCATGTTCTTTTTGTGGTTTGTTTAACCATAGTGTTTCTAGATGTTGGAAAAGAATGGCAACATACAAGAAACTTTTGAAGGAAAGAAGGCAAGAAGCCAAAGTTCCAATGAACAATGCAAATCATGCGGTCAAGAAGATGAACATGTGTTGCACTTATTGCCATAAGCAAGGACATACTGTTGAAAGGTGTTGGACTCTAAATCCAACAATGCTTCCACAAAAGTTGAAGAAATGGGAGAAAGAGTATGGCAAGAATGGGAAGGAAGTTTCCATCATTGATATGTGTCAGGATGATACACATGTTGATATCGATGTGCAGTTAAAGGAAGCGCCTTTGAAATGGATTGGTAAGAAATGGTTAGAATTCTTATCCAATTAAAGTTGCATGTCTTTCGATTGAATGCATTTTCTTTGTTAAGGGAATGCAAGTTGCAGGATGGAAAAGCTGAGTATGAGACTTACTCTATCTTAGCGAAAGTTATATTCATTTCAGCTTTGAAAGTACATGTACATGTGATTGAGGATCTTGTACTTATGATTGTACTTAAGAGAAAGTTGAAGGATAAACTGCATGCATGAGAATGAGATGCATGAGCACAGTGATCATGATGATTTCCTTGTATTTTTAAACATGTATGTGTGATTAACTTGAAGGGTTGATTACTTTGTTTTTATCCATGCATGTAATGTTATTGACTTGGAAAAAGTTAATTTGATCTCCAAGATTGTAAAGAGGAGAAATGATGAAGTGTTTCATCTTTGTAAAAGCTTTCTCATTTGGGAGGCAGTTCTTCTTCTGGAATGAAGGTGCCTTGGATGGGCATCGTGACAGTTGGCAAGTCCACATATTCAGGGGAATATTTCAGCTCATATATCAGCAAGTTTCATTGCTGGTTCCTGCAATTTCAGTTTTGTCTGGCGAAAGAACTTGGTCGGGATTCGACAAGTACTTGGCGTATGCAGCAAAAAGTCGCCATGACGACATTTAACAAGGCAGGACATTTTTGGGCATTAGTATGCTCTTTTGGCTGACTGGAAGAGGATATTTCTGTTCCTCAATTGATGTACAGTTCAGATCAGAGATTCAGTAAGCTTTTGGGGACCAAAAGCCTTCTCATTTGGGAGGTGTGATCAGGAGCTCAGGACCAAGTGTCGTAAAATGGTCAAAAATGAAGGTGCTCAGAACTAGTTTGAACCTGAACGACCGGATAGAGCTCGTCTTCCTGATTCCGGCGCCGTGAACGGTTCGAAAAACGGTCGCCGTATGCAGAAGTTATTCAAGTTTGAAGATTTCTCAATTTCCATAAAAAATGCCAAATTTGACTTTGTGGAAAATTTTATTAAAAAAAGAATATTCCACAGAATATTCTGGGAATATTCCATGGAATATTCCACAGAATATTCTGGGGAATATTCCATTTGCAGCCAATGGAAGGGCGCCACGTGGCTAGCCCGGAGGCCGCCACGTGGCCCCAAGGTCGAGTTGAAATGGCGTGTTAAAAGTTTTTATTGGGGCTCGGCCGGATTCGAACGCACGACCCCATGTATATCAACCAAGCGCTTTAACCAATGGGCCACAGGTTCATTTGTTGTTTTATGTGCGGCGCGAATTGACATTTGAATGTAACGGTTGTTTTGGGCGGGCCCGAAAGGGGGCCAGCCCCCTTCCCATAGAACCCGGCGCAGAACCCAAAGCTATGACTTGGCGCGCAGTCAGTTGGCGGTTTTCAACGGTTGTTACGTGTTATATGTTATATGGTATGGTTTTATTATAAACGTTGGAATTTAATTGAAACAGTTACAAAGACCGCATTACATGTGAATGCACGAATGTGCGTTAACCATAACTTTTATTGCCAACGGTAACCGCGCGCCTAGTTGGTGGTTCCGCCCCTTTTGGCGCCCTTTGCTAATTTGGCGCCCTTATCCACAGTCTTTCTACATTTAGTGGAGATTTTTTAGCCCAAACTGGCAGTTCAGTAAATGTGGCATAACTTCTGCTAGGAGAGGTCTTTGAAGACGAATTTTTTTTTGATTTTGGGTCTCTTCGACCTTCTGAAGCCATTGGCACATATTTCACAGCCATCTGAGGCCGTTTGCAGGTGATTTTGCTTCGTGGAAGTTCCAGGAGCCACCAGGGCCAAATCAGTTTGGGAGCTGCATTGGGAATTGTGCAGCCAGTGAATGTGGAACGAAGGTCATTCCTGAAGTTTTTCATCATTTTGAATCCATTTCTACAGCTCGTTTTTCCTTTGAGGAATTCTTCTCACTGTTTAGCTTCAGGGAAGCTTTCAGGGCCACCAGGGCCATTTCAGTGTTGGAGATGTTTGGGTGCTATGTTCATCCATTTTTGGTGATTCAAAAGTCTATTTCTGATATTTTTGACCTTCTGATTCTAATGGCAGAGGTTTCAAAACCAATTGAGGTCATCTTCACCTCGAAATTCTCCATGCAAGTCTAAAGGGCCACCAAGGACAATTGGGGAAAAGTACTGTATCAGGTACAATTTCACTGTTTAGTGTTTGGGAAAGAGCATGTTTAGCTAATTCCTATCTTCTGATTCTGTATTTACAGTTAGATCTGTCTTTCGAGACACTTTTATTCTTGTATTAGCCTTTGTAGCATTTTTAATACAAGAGGACAAGCCTAGTTTGAGAGGCTTGGTCCAGCAGATGTAGCCCAGAGAAGGGGGTGAACTGCTTATCATTTTGATGTCTTTATTTGCTGAAGATGATATGCTAAACAAAACTGATATAAATTGTTAAACAGCAAATATACCTAACTTGCATACACACATAATCACCTTCTCAGCTGCAGAAAGTTATTTGTCTTATTCCGCAAGACATCAAACTTCAAGTATGTGTATGTCAAAGACTTCTAAGTGTTAACTTCATTATTTCTTTAAGTGAGCCCTCTGAGGGCCGTGTAGCCTCTCCTTGACCATCCTTTAGAGGTGACATGTCCAAGTGAATGCCCCTACGCCTATCTCCCGATAAGAAATAAGAAGTTTTCACATTTTCGCAGGTCACTGGAGGTATAGCTCAATCTTAAAATTACGAGTATTTGCACTCATTTTCTTAAATGAAAATGGATACCTGCACCCTTTAACAAGTACATTCCATTTTCGCATCAACGCCCGGCATTCCCAAGGTGCTCGGTATGGTATCCTCTGGTCGCTCAATCGCTGCCTTTGGCTTCCTGAGTCGGGTTGGGGCACGTCTTCAGCTGGTGCTGATAAGGCTCCTAAGAAGCAGGGTAAGATCACCAATCCTTGTAAGTTGTGTGAAGGGCACCATGCCATTCACCTTTGTCCTTATATGGATGAAGCCAAACTAGTTTTGGACAACCCAACCGGTTCTACACCATGCCTTCCACCTGGTTATAATCGGCTTTCTTCGAGTCCTCCGCCAGCTGATCCTACGATTGGTCAAGAGTCATCCTTGGTCGATCCCACTCCCCCAGAAATTCAAATTCATGAATCCGTCCCTGACCAACCATTGGTCGTAGGATCGGTTGAACTGGCCCCATCCGCGGTGCACCAGGTCTTTTCTGTCGAGAGTGGATCTCACACCCCTCATGTCCTTCTGATTTCTTCAGATTCTTCAGACTTGGAGAAAGATTCTCCTGTCCCTGTACTTCAAGAAGCTCCTCCTCCGCCTCCCATGATGGAGGCTCCGGAGGATATCCCTCCCGCCTTCGAAATGGAGGTTATGGAGGATGCTTCTTCTTCCGTAACATCAGGGGAAGACCTTCGCATGTCGATGGTAGCCCCTCCGAGTAGTTTGGTCGCTTCCTTTGATTGGAGTCGATTTGCAGGATTCCGCCTTCCGTCTTACGTGCCTTTCGAGATCACAGTACAGGCTCTTGGTCTGGTTGTACCCAGCACCATTATAGACGAAGGTGCCTCTGTTAGTATTCTGTCATCAACTACCTGGCAAGCTTTCGGTTCGCCACCGCTTGCGCCCGTTACGCAGAATCTGTTGACATTCAATAGAAGAACGAGTCAACCGTTGGGGATCCTTCCAAGGTTACCTGTTACTTTGGGAGGTAAAACCGTCCATATGGACGTGATGGTCGTTCCAGGCCCCTTGGATTTCAATCTGCTCCTGGGGCGCGATTACACCTATGCCATGGGAGCGCTCGTCTCCTCCCTTTTTCGTGTGGCCTGTTTTCCACATGAAGGACGGATCGTGACCATTGATCAGTTGTCGTTCTTTGGTCCTAATGTGGCAACTGGTCCGCCATCACCCCCTCCTGGTTTTTATCCACCTGTTGTATCTGCCCCACCGCAGGTCAACTATGTGGCTACCTATCCCGTGCCTGTGCTCAGTGATGATGCCGTCGTGCATCGAGTGCTGGGGGCATTGGGTCCTGACTTCCAGGATGATTTCCTCCCATCTGGTGTGGAACTCTTGGAAGCAATGACTTCTTGTTCATTATGATGAAGTCGGTCGGAGCATGGTTCCTTTCCTGTGTCAAGCTCCTTAAAAAATGAAACCAGGTTGTCGGAGCAGAGTTCCTTGTCTTGTGTCAAGCTCCTTAAAAAATGAAACAAGGTTGTCGGAGCACAGTTCATTTTCTTGTGTCAAGCTCCTTAAAAAATGAAACAAGCCAGTCGGAGCATGGTTCTTTTCCTGTGTCAAGCTCCTTAAAAAATGAAACAAGGTTGTCGGAGCAGAGTTCCTTGTCTTGTGCCAAGCTCCTTAAACCATGAAACAAGGTGTCCTGAGGATAGTTCTTTTAATGTGTCAACCTCATTAAAACAATGAAACACGTTCCTGTTCAATTCGAGTCTTTGATTTGATCTCGTAAAATCCCAGTCGAGTCTTTCTTGGCTCTCGCAATTTGAACCTTCACTCCATCTTCCTTCCATATGGACTGAAGCTTGGGGGGCATGTACCTCGAATTGAGTCACCATGCTGGGGGCATGCTTACTTTTTTTCAAGCATAGTTTGTTTCCGTTTCAAGCTTGTGTAAAAATGAAACCGGTTTCAAGCATAGTTTATCTTTGTTTCAAGCTTGTGTAAAAATGAAACCAACTTCAAGCAAAGTTTCCTGATTTCAAGCTTGTGTAAAAATGAAACCTTTCCATTTTACCCCTTGTGATTGCCATTTTATCAGCCTGTTTTTACCAGATAAGCCTTGGTTTTCTCACTCCATCGTCACTATCTGCTTGGCCGATCATATGCCTTCACTTGGTTGTTTTACCCGTTCCTGAGGAACCGCTGTGATGAGTGGTCTTGTTAGCCAGCCTCTTGACCTTTATTTGTTTTGAGTTGTTCCACCATTACCGGAACCAGTAGCTACCCTTTATACCACTCGTTCCTCCAGGAGGAGTCATCTTTCAGCTCTTTTCTGACTCTCTAAACATGAAAAGATTGCCGAGTCCCTTGTCGTTTTGATCTCGTTAAAGTGGCCACGAAACGACATCTACCCAGTATACGTTTACCCCTTTTTTGGGCTGGGATAGATTATTTACGAAAAAGGAATACCCTAGCCTATTGCGACTAGGAGGTTTTCTCAGACATAGTTTTCTACCTTTTCGGATCCGAGGAACTATTTACGAAAAGGGACCGTTGGATTACTTTCATCACAAACTCTCTAAACATGAAAAGACGCCGAGTTCTCCCTTTGTCAGACTCGTTAAACACTGATGACATTGGATTCAGTCGTGATGACGTTATTCGAGTTCCTCCTTCCTAGGGCTCGTTAAATGTACTAGGATGGATTCGTCCGAAGGACGGATTTATATGACAAGCATATGGTATCCTCTTCAAGCTTGTGTAAAAATAAAGAGGTACTCGCCAAGCATGGTGGGGAAAAATGGAACCATCGTCGTTGCATCGTTGTCGTCGGCGATATGTCGCTCTTGAACATGGCACTTGTATGCATTCGTGTCGGGTTGAGGACATCTCATCTCGTTTGCCACTTGCCTCGTCGCCATGAGTAATCCCTTTTGATCTCTCATTTGTTCACTGCCTCGTCACCATGACCTCTGATCTGTTGATGTCAAATACTGCCAAGTCCACTGTCGTGCCGTTTATATGTTCAAGAGAAGTTGGCCTCTGCAAATATCAACCTTCCTCTGATTCTCATACGATCCTGATTCACAACAAAAACATCATGTTCCTCTGTCTCGTGTCGATGATGTGGGAAACATTATGGCCCACCTTCGATCAAGGTCACTTCCTGTCGACTTCAGCTCATTATCCAGGAAGTTGGTCTAGAGACTCCCTATGGTACCTTGGAGCCTGCATGCCTCAATGGCAGGTTCGTCGCATTCGACGTGAGGTTTACATCATTGACCTCCGATCGAGTGATTCTGCGGGTGTTCGACGTCAACTCATTTATTCACACGCCGTAGATTGTACCTATAGTACCTTGAGGACCATTGTCATTATTGGTGGTTTCTCTCGCGTCTGTTAACAGCTTTCATCATTGGCTGGTAATCAGACGATGTTCCTGCATGTTCGACTTCAGCTCACATATTCGCATGCTTGAACTTGTACTTTGTTTAGGTCGAGATGGAGCGCAAGACCCTGGATTGTGTCTGTTGTAATCCAGGCTGCGATTGTGGATTATTATCATTATGTACATGACTCACTGATTGGATGGCTGCGACCATACCTGAGTCTATTTGTTCGATCCTAGTTGGATGGCTGCGCCCATACCCTGGATCCGGATTATAGCATACTCTGTTTTGGATGGCTGCGTCCATACCACATATACATCATGTACTTGAGATATCAGTTGTATCTTTCTGCGCAGGTTTTCCGACGGCGGGCCTTCAGTTGAACATGTTCTCGTAAATCATTTCACCCCTCTCTCTCTCTCGGGCCTCATGCTTTAGGGGGCATCTGTTACACAGTAATTTGTCACCGTCCCTACCATTCCCCGTCCCGCACAATGGAGGACCCATTATGTGACCTGTGAACACTGTCATGCCTTGAAAACATCATCAATGCATCCCTCTGAGTATGAGCTTCATTTCCCCTTAAGACATCTCCTTGCAAAATCCATGAAAAACAGCTCTTTTTGCATTGGCGCGGGTAGACAGTTCAGTGCTCGCGCCAATCAGGGAAATCCTGTAAAGAGGTCGCGCCACTTGGCGCTCTGTCATAGAGCAGCAATCGCGCCACCCATTTTAGGGACTGTTTTTTAAATATGGATGGCGGAAGTTGAGTTCAAACAAACTCACAACCATTGCATATCTTGAGTTGGGAGGTTTGGCTGCGGGAGTTCTATGGAAGGGAAGTGGTTTTGCCACCTTCCATGGAACCTTCCTTGTTGATAGGGCCAATCCCATAATAATAGGGATCCCAACTCCCTCCTTCCCCATCTATAAAAGCCTGCTCAATTCCATGGCAAACTAGTCTTGAAGTGCCTATGCTTTGAATCTCCATAGTCCCAAGAGCCTTTGTGCTGTAAAGAGCCCCCTCACTTACCATGAAGTAGGCTGCGAGTAAAGGAGACTATCGTCGAGAGACTCTGGAGAGGTTTTCCCTTTCCTTGGCAAGCTTTGCGAGACGTGGACGACGGGAGACCCGTCCGAAGGAGACCGCGACGTCAGAACTTGGTTGTAATCTCTCTTCGCTGGTTATTTAATAGATGATTATGATTATGGTTCCACTCTGTTTTCCATCATGTTAATGTGAGTAACGTCCTTTCTGACTGATGTTTAGTTACGTATGCTGGTTTCTATGCTTGTATCTGTTCGTTTCTTCTGTGTGCAGGTGTTCATCCGCGGAGATCGTGGAAGGATTGTGATCTGCCAAGATTGAGGAACGGGGACGCTTCTTCTTCAGATCCTAGCGTTGGAATCCAGGTAGGCTCTTATCTCCAGCCTTTTCATTCGTAACCCCAGACAACGTCGTAACATTGTTTAGGTGTAAAGAACCCCTCTTGGAGCTGAATTTGGGATCGCCTGTCTGTCCCCGCAGAGGGTTACCTCCTCAACGATCATTTTTGGTTTTGTTATGGTTCAAAATTGTAAAAATCTGGCCACTCTGGCTTACTCTATAGGGGTCATACTGTCAAGGTCTGTTCAATTTCCAGTCATAGATGTCAGTCATTTCTTAGGAACAGACAGTATCACTGCTCTTCAAAGCTCTCATGGTCTACCTCCTAAATGTTTTGATGGTCAATTATCAGATTGCAAAGTAAGACTGCCGCAGCAATGCGCTGGAACTCTCGAGGCTTCGGTCTCTATGTAACACTATTTTTGTATCAATATAGAAGTAGCCATATTCAGAAAAAAATAAAAAATTAATACAACCTCATCATTAGAAAAAAATTAAAATAGACTGAAAAAAATCATTAAATTAAAACAGAAAGAAAGATTACATATTCTTGATCTAGCGCATGTTACTAAGGTTTAGTGAGTTAATTAATTAGTCTAGACTACATTTGTATTAGGAAAACTATGCCACTTCATCCAGTGACAGTGCCAACCATATTATTAAATAAACAATATCAAATTTTACAGTAATTTTCAAAGGTCGTTCACAGATTTTGGATAAACGATCCAAACGATCATAACTGCACGGTTAAAAGGTTATTTTCATAGAAAATACACAGCACATGATGTAGTAGCAGAGAGAAAATACATTGATATATACTTCCAATGTACAAAAAAATTGCATGGTTTGTTACTTATAAATTATAATGGCCTTTCGTTATCTATGGATTCTACATTAATCTTGCGTCTACCAAATTGCAAAATCAGTGTAGTGGGCATGCAACTCTAACTCTATTTTCAAATACGAGACTAGGAATGGATGAAAAATAAAAAATTAATAAGTCTACTTTTCAGAAAAGAGACTAAGAATAGATGACAAATTTTAGACTAAGAATAGATGAAAATTAATTAAAATTTTTGGAAAACTTCTGTCGAAATGTTGAGACGCCTTCGAGACATGATGGCAGAAGAACCTTGAACAAGAAGAATGGAACATCGGTTAATAAATGAGGGAGCAGAAGAGTGAAATTGAGCTTAAAAAAGCAAATACAGAAAACAAGGGCATTAATTGGTTTACCATTCAGACAAGCGAAACCATCTAAAAATCCAACTCCTCCCACTTTTTAGCATCTGAAACCCTCTGAAAATCCATCTCCTTCAATGCCTTGTTTGCAGTAGCATCTATGCATTGTTTCATTATTCTTGCTGGGGTTCTTGGAATTGAAAACATTTAGCTTCGGCAGAACAAGAATTTGGGAGGCATGTACCGTTCACCCACCAACCCAATTCAACCTTATCCACGTCAAAACTGATGGAATCATTATTGGCACCCTCGTCAGAGATTAAGCTGGTAAGAAAGTATTTGCACATAGAAGTCTCAAGAGACTTCCAAGGAATCCATGTAGAAGTATGACATCAAATATTTAATTGAAACTGAAGAATTTGTGCTACAGTTTGCTTTGCCATCATAATATTGGGATCCAATTATTATCAAATATGTAATATTGAAATTAATGCAATCATCTGAGTAGTTCCCAATCAACAGTAATACATTCCGATTTGTGAGGCCAAATTGTGGTTTGAAAATTGATAAGCTATCTGCATCCTGATCGAAGCATTTGAGTTTATTGTTTTTACTTTGCCACGGTCGAATTATTTGTCAAATAAACCAAGTTTCCTCACCTTCTATATCAATATAATTCTACAAAAATATAACCAAAAAGAACTTACATGATGGGAGAAGAAGGTCCCTTACATGAATTCTGGAGTGAAATGTGGATGGCATTTATGGATGAAGGTTGATAACTGAGATAGAGAGACAGGAAACACAACAAATATGTCGACCTTCTACTTTTGGTTGTTCCATCAGAAATATATGAGCGTCACATAAATCCTCAACATGAACCAACGATAATGATCCCAGAAACGAGTAATTCAACTTCAACCCTTCAAAATTGCTTGTAACATTTTCAGCGGAAATTGTAATGCTGCCCTTAGTGTTTTAATCTAAAGTATGTTACATATTTTTCTGCCAAACTGTCTCCTCAGCTCAAATAAAAGTGTGCTATTTCTAGTCTGCTTCTCTCACATTGATCAAGAAAGCCAATAGAAAAGACCTGAAAATTTTTAACGAACAAATAACAAAAAGTCTACATACCTGCAATAGGGCTTAATATTTCACCACATGAATATGGAAATGTTGAGATCATGGCTGGCCCACTAACGTAGCCTGGTCCAATTGTCACAACCTCCATTTGCCCACTGTTTAACCCATACTCAATTGTTGCTTTCTTTGCCAACGTCTTGGATATGTAATAGAACTGCACACATGATGAGCACGATCTGTAAGTTAAGCCATGTTTGAGATGCAAATTCAATGATACTACTCACACTCTATATACGTACATTAATAGGGCAGGCTTTCTTGCGCATGAATTCCACTGGAGTCTAGTTTGACTCATCGAGAGTGGAGCCAGTAATAAGCTCCCCTTCTTCATTCAGCGGAGAAGCTGCTGCCACTGACGAAGTATAGACCACACGCCTCACCGATTTAGCGCACGAGCAGGATTTCAATACATTCAATACCCATTTCAAAGCAGGCTGAACAAAATCATCCTGTCCCACAATTTTATACTTTTTATCAGGATTATCTCTCAAAGTTTTTGAGAAAGACAAGTTAAATTGCATAAATCAAGATGAAAAATATTAAAGTCACAATAAATATAAAATTTGTACGTTGTTAAATCCATTTTAATACCTTTCATACTTCACAAATCAAATGTTAAGAGAAATTTATGTATAATCAGTACCTCAGAAGGCTTGGAGAATTCCATAGGACTGGCCACGTCGAACACCCCATCACAACCCTCCATCGTGGAATCAAAGGCTCCCTCTTCGCTTAAATCTGCTTGGAAGAGCTTCAGTCTCTCTACAGCACCAGGCAGCGACAACAGAGGCCTAGTTTTTGCCTTGTCATCTGCAGGGACAAAAGACAAAAATATGAGAATAGCTCAGACCTAATTTGTAAACAAAGTGATTAATTAATGAATAAGAGCGAGCAGAATCTAGTACTACGTATTACATACTAGGGTTTCTGAGGGTGGCGTTAACAGTGTAGCCTCTCTGGAAAAGATTCTTGACGAGACATGATCCGATATACCCTCCTGATCCTGTAACCGGTTTCTGTAACTGTTTCAATTTCAATTTCTGTAACTGGTTTCTGTAACCGTTTCAACCCGACGACAAAGAATGGTTTAATCGTCTAACATTTGATCGGACGTTGCAGACAAGTCCACGGTGGCAAATAGGTATGTTGTTTTCAAATAGGTACGACTTACGTCGTAAAAATAAATAACTATGAAAACCGGAAAATACAAATAAGGAAGCATTGGAAAAGGCAAACTCTATCAAATAAAATTACACATATGACTCTTTTATTACTACAATTTTATTTGTATATATCAAATGCAAATAGAAGTTCAATTCAATTCAATAATATTATTTTGAATGACCACTTTTTTAGTCTCATTTTTTACGCCGAAGGTGTTCCTACTATGAGCTTTGCTGGGATGAACAATGCTCCCAGCCAATCTCTATGCTCCACCTATCGCCCTTCTGCCCTGTCAAAATTTGACACTTGGCGGGCAACCTACCTCTTGCTGTCCAATCCTTGCCTGGGCCGTGCTGTTGTCATCTCGTTCGCTCCGAGAGTTCGCGCGGGCGTTTGAATGTTCATCAAACTTTCTGTCTTCCACCGTTGATTCAACTTTTATTTCCCAGCGTTGGATTTGTCAGCACGGATCTGTCAGCACGTAGCCGCACACCATGCTCAGTGTTCAAATATGTCATGCGACAACAACTGCATTCAATTTCTTCACCAACTGAAACGATGGCTAGTTGTTCTCTGCAGTCAGCCTTCATTGCACCCAACGATAACATCTTCAAGAAGGCCCTCTGTGTCTGTGTCACTGTCCAGAGATTGCTTGCAAAGGGATCCTTCCAACCCAGATAGTCCCAATACTCCACATTTACAGGCACATCCATCTCCAGCTCTCGCGGCAATTCCCCTTGTCCCGTGGGAATGAATCAAGTGGTTTTCTGCGTCTTCCGGGACCTCCTAGCGCTGTCGTTGCTCTGCCCTATCACCTATTTGAAAGAAAAGTGCGCAATCCTATGATCAGGCCAGGTTTCCTTAGTAGATACCCATTTCTCTTGGTGCAAAAATTTAATTACTGGGTGTATGGTATTTCTCTATGCAACACGCTTGTTTAATTACATTTCCATCTTTAGGCCGCGATTATTCCTCTAGGAAGTTTAACAGAACAAATCAACTTCAGTTTGCAAAGGCGTTTCCTCTTGCTACGTTTGCATCGCTAATGGTAGAATTTACAGCGATATTAAACCACCTTTGCAGTGGGAGTTGAGGAGCTGGGGAAGCTTGCTAGGTTTAAACTTGCAACAGAAGGAGGGATGAATCAGGGTGGGATGATTTATACAAGATCCAAGGACTTTGTGTCCACTCATTCTGATACTCACGCAGCTGAGTAGTGTCTTTGTACACTCTCAAGAAGTGTAATTCCGACAGAGTAATATATTTACACCTGAAATTAAAGAGCGAAATCCTTCAATATTAAGAGAGAGACATGTTCAGAAAACCAAACATGGAGGACGAAGCCGGGAAGCAACATGTGCAATGGGTTTCCACCAGTTTGTTTTAGTAAAAGCCTCCACCTCGGCGTTCTCTGTAAATGCATCTAGCTGGTGCAAGGGAGCTCATCCCTTCATAAAGAAATGCGCAGACACTGGAAATGTGGAGGCTTGCTATACTCTCGGGATGGTAAGCTGAGTGTTTTCCTCTTTTTGTTGGCTTTAAATTCCTGTGTACGCTTTAAAAAATGTCTAAACTCTGAGCTTTTGTGGAAACACTGCACATAATTTGAATTCTCCTGAATTTTTATTTTTTAGCAAATAATTGTGAATAGTTTACAACTCTGTGACGTCTGTGCATAATTTTGTCCATTTGGAACTTTTCGAAATATTTTGTGTAAATTTGAAATTCTCTGTAAAGATCCTGCAAATAGTTGTGAATAGTTTCATGTTTTGTAGAGACTTTATTTAGCTTGTAAATTTTGAACATTTTGTAGAAGGATTGTACATAATTTGAACTTCTCTGTAAATGCTTTGCCAATATATAGGTATTGTTTAAATTTCAATGATTTTTTTTTGGACATCAAAGGTGGCCAATGAACGTTATTTTATTGCGCCATGGTTTCATTTGGATCCATTTAACTTGCTAGATGATTTATTTTTTATTTTTTATTTTTATTTTATTTTTATTTATTTATTTATTTATTTATTTTATTTTATTTTCATAAAAAATGAAATATTTTCCCTTTTTGTTGTTTTTCCGTAAGATGACCGTGGAGATCGTTATTTCCATGTTTCCTGTTTGCAACTGGATTGATGTGATTTCTGCTTTTAATTTTCCTTCTTCTGAATGGTTGTCAGTTTTGTTCAGAGATTCGAATTTATAGTTTCGAATTTTAGGGCTTGAATGCTTAGTCTCTATGCCATGAAAAGTTTGTGAATATTTTGCCTTTCAAATGGAAATACGGACAACACTGTAGTTGTAATATCTAATACATATTTTAATTTATTAATCGAAACTCTTGTTAAATTGTAATAAAACTCTAAATGAAATTTTTGCTATGCAGTTTTCAATTTGATTCTCAGTGAAAAGGTCGTTTAGACCAGGCAGCTCTCACAAGACATTAAAAGTAAACATTAACATAAATTTATGGGTCTACCTTTAGTTTAGGCACTTTTTAGAATGTAGGCATGATCCAGCCCGCTAATTTTGGTACCCGCCTCGTCCATTTTATTGCAAAAATTGAGAGGAAAGATGCAGTGTTCATATACCCGAAATACTACAATTATTGACAGAAATCCTCAAAACAAAAAACTAAGAAGGACATAAATGAGTGCAAAAAACAAAAATATAGAGCGGGAGCACCCATGAATTGCCTGAAGACTTGTCACCTGGTCAAAACTCGTCAGACTTGCCTCAGATTGCTATTTTATAGGTTTTTCAGGTTGGAAATGGCAACATTATTTTTTCTACACAAAATTTACTGTATTTTGAGTTTTTTTTTCTTCTTTCTATTTGCAGAGTTTTGTAGGGTCTTCAACTGAGTTTTGTTAAGTTTCCAAGTTTCACTAAGTCCATTGTGGCTGAGTCTTCATCAATTTGTAATTTAGAGTAACAAGAGGCAGACGCCTTAATTTGTGGCCCGCATTTTCCTTTATGGGATTGTTACCCCCTACATCTAGGGGTTCGTTTCCTGCGGTGTCTGACCCTTATGAAGCTCTTGGCTTGCTGCCAAATTATTGGAGTGGATGGTCAGGCCTTCAAAAAGACCACCTTCTGAAAAACAGATACTAAAAGATGAAGAACCTTCACAGGACGTGCAGGTAGAGGTGAGCATTCCAGTCTGTGATATTTTTTTGTTACCTTACAATTGGTTGTACAAGAGACCTAAAAAAAGGTTTGATGCATTGTGAGAAATCGTAGTTCCACTTTTCCTTTGAGCATGTATGCTAGTGAATCAAAAGTAAGGCATTATTTATAATCTTGATATTTCAATGTTAAACTATCCATAATTGCCTGTCTTCAAGCACAGACGAATAACATAAGACTCACAGAAGTATGGAAGCAAATAAGAGAGATACGAGATTACAGGACCCACAATACACAAATGTACTAGGGCATAGTTAATATGATAGTGCTTCCTGTTCCAAATGAAAGTTTTGGAAAATCAAATGAAATCATTCTCCGTATTTTCCAGAGAGACTTTGAGGGGATTTTCAAAATAAAAGATATATACGAGAATAAAGAAAAAACCACCATCATAACTTATGCTATTACTTTTAAAGGTAATCCAAAAGAATGTTAGAGAGAACCAGCTGAGTTAGGCCAAATTGATGCCCCATGATGTAAAATAAGAAGAATGACATCCACACATTTTCTTGAGATTTAGCTACATGGCACAAGCTTGCTAGATCTTCTGCAAAGATTGAAAGTTAAAATCTTAGTGGATTGGGGCATTCTTTGCAATTCCTTTAGAGTATGGTGGTTGGATAAACAAGTTGCTTCTTCTAGAGAAGAATTCTGAATCTGGCCAGGTTAGATTTGACACTCCAATCCAATGTCATCCTCTCGCTGTGGATTTGGGTGGTCCTTTGCTTCACCGTCTTCAAAAATGAAATCGGGCTATGTTCGGGGTTGTTAAAAAATTGTTCAACTACAAAAACCCACAGTTAAATCTCCACAATCTACAAAGTTCAAACACCATCAGCCAGTGAGTTATCACGTTCTATAGCGTCAACAGATTCAGTCCAAAAGGACACTCTAACTAACAGCCACACCATAATACAGGAACGTTTTTAATATTAATAAAACAACTTTAAAAATAAGGATGTTTTCTAATATAAATTTTAATGGAAACAAAATATATATATAATTTTTATTAAATTTTAAACATACAAATATGGTAATTCTTTTTTATTAAATTTTTAACATATATGTGATAATTATTTTTAATTAAATTTTAAACATAAATTTAATATTATTAAAAAAAAACTAATTTTTTTCTTTCTAATATAGCATGTCTTAGATATCATTTTTGGGATTCAACTGCGTTTAAGTCATTCGTGTCTCTGTCAAATTGTTCAACATGATTTTGATTTGAGATTTCACTTAATTGATTGACGCCATGGTTGCAAATCCGCCATACCTTCGGCGTACCTTTGCACCTTTTGGGGCAATTGCTAGTTTTACTTTATTGTAACAATATATATATATATATATATATATATATATATATATATATATATAACAACACTAATTTGATAAAAAAATTGTTATTATAAAATATTTTGGTTAATATAAATTTTATTTTCTTTTAAAAAATAATAAAATTTAGTGAAATTAAGGATATATATATTATTTTACAAATTAAAGTTGTGATTCAAAACAATTTTAATGTGAAATAAAGTTTAGTCTATTACACTTTTAAATAATAAATTTTAAAGTAACATGGAATCACATCTTACTATTTCTTAAATGAATGCAATTAGTATTCTCATAGAATGTCTTATTAACACTTACAAAAGTTAAACATAATTTTATTTTGGAAATAATTAGTGATGTATAATAATCATGTTTTTTTTTACATGATAAAATAAAGAAATTTTTTTTCAGAAAATAAACACTAAAAAAAAAAATAAAGCTTTTTTCTATAAGATAATTTAGATTTTATCAAAAATGATTTTTTCAATTCACATATTAACCTAAACCCTAACTTAAAAAATGTATTTTTTTTATTTTTTTAAACATTGTCAATTGCATTATGATATAATGTAAAGTCTTACTACACAAACAATCTAAATTCAAAACACTATAAAACACAATTACAGTCTCTAAAAGTCTAACAAAATCTCTAATACTTTATATTATTCATCATATAAAACAATATTATAAAATTACTAATCATTATTTTAATTATATTTAAGACTAACTACCATGTAAAACTTGTTTGACAGGTCCATTACATTTTCTCTTGATATAATAGTTTATATATATATATATAATTTCTTTTTATTAAGTGTTATATTCCTTTTATTATTAATGGCAATGACAAACTAGTTACACTTTTATGGAAATAATAAATGTAATAAAATATAAAGTGAATGTTTTTTTAATATTTGAGAAGGCATATGCTACATTATAGTTTTATATTTTTGTATCTTTGTTCACTTCAATATATAAATGGTGGATGTAATGGTATATTAGGTGGATGTTTATTTATATTATAGAGGGTATCTATGACCCACGGTATCTATTGCTTTCAAAATCAATCGCTTCCATTTCATTTACTCATTTTTGTTATTCTTTTAAATACAACTTTTATTCTAAAAGTAGATTAAGTTGTTATGGTGAATCTTGACTTTAAAAGTCTTCTCATGAAATATTATCATCATTTCTTTATTGCATGTATAATAGTTTAGGTTTTTTTCATAAATATATTTTACCAAATATATATATATATATATATATATATATATATATATATATTTGAAATATTTATTTTTAAAAGCTAACAATATCCCTCCCTTCTTTCACTAGTGTTCTCCAATTCTTTGATGTGGTGCAACAATATTTATGAAGGTTTTATTAAAGTTAAGTGTTTCCAACACCCATGTAGAGCTCGTAACATCCTTCAAGTTTGAGAATTATAGAGTAAGCATTTTTATTTTATGAGAATAAATTATTTATTATTAATTTTTATTTTTATTTATTTATTTATTTTTTTTATTTTTTTATATTGTTTTAAGTGATATTTTGAACTAAACTATTGTGATCTATCACCATGAAGGATGTGAAGAGAAATCATTTCATTTTTTTTGGTGACGGAGGGTAGTGGTTTGGTCTAAAATATCATTTCAATAAATTATTGTAATAGATTTGAAAAAAAAAATTGAATAATGATACTAATTGCAGAAGTTTAAGACTTGAAATAAATTCTTCTTTAAAAGAGATATGGTTGGGGTTGTAATATGTGCATAGTTCTTAACAAATTTTCTACAATATCATGTAAGACCCATAAAAGAGATTTAACGCTCTTAGAAAAGGGTCATTTCATGATAAGTTAAAACTAACTTTTGGATTTCAACCATGACCCTTTCATGTGAAACAATATGACCTAAATACTCTTCTTATTTCCTGAAATCACATTTGGACAATTTTGCATACAATTAATTGTTCTCGAGTATTTGTGGGACTTTATCCACATGTTTAAGGTGTTATTCCATTATTTGTTATAGATGAGATATCAACACAAAAAACAAACACAAAATTTCTAAGACAAGGTCAAAACATCTTGTTCATGGGGATTTGAAAAGTAAAGGAGCATCATTACTTATTCTAGGAGTGTCGTCACCTCTCTATCTTAATTAGATGGTATTATCATTTAAGATCTAACTCTATGAACAAGCTACCCCATGAAGTTCACCAATATTTGGAATGTTTGGAATGGATAATTTATCCTTTGGGGTGATTTTGTTTAAATCTTTGTAATCTTTGAATTTTTCTGCTCAGCCTATGATCTAGTGGACCTAGGAAACTCGGTTGTGATATGAATGCCACTTTACCACCATTAAATTCGAATTCTTGGACTTCTATCTCGACCCTTGCACGTTTGGATCTCAAGATTGTCCTCTTATTTCACCCCATTGATTTTATTATTTGGCAATTCAGCTAAGGAACTTGTTCCTCCATGATCCCAAAGCTCGATTTCTTCAATAATGGATTCAGCCTCTCAAAATAATTCAGCCCGACTAACCAACGATTCAACCTTCAAGAAGATTAGAAAAAATTGGCCTTGTTCATTGTCTTCGTGGCAATTTTAAAATCTTGATCACGTGCTTATCAATTCAGGTGATCGACTCATTTGATCCACAAGATTTAACAACTCAGTAATTTGCTCGATCAACTTCCCCTTTTCTATTCATGGAGGTAGTGACTCGCAATTAGAGGACATCGACCCTTTGAGTGTTGAGATTTGGCCACAACAATTAAGGTGTTATACTCGACCTTTTTAAACCAGCTGTATTGAATCCTTACTAGTGACCTCAATAAACCATTCATCACGGGAAAATTAGGGAATCAACCCTCTTGAAAATAGTTATCTTACATGCGTTGGTTCCCGTATTTGGCGAAGCTTCATGAGGTGTGGCATATCTTTTGAAAATGATTGGTATGGGTTCTTGGGGCCAGATATACATTGGCCCTCACAAATTGTGGGGGGCTGAAGAAATTGAAAACATGAGTCTGAAACTGATTGGGAGGTTGCAGGCATGTGGATATTTTCTGTATTATCAGGTTCTAAACCGATGGGAGGGATCTACACCCATTTGGAAAGGCCATCGGGAGCTGGGGCTATCGATGCAATATGCCTGTGAATGGAACAGATTCACTGCTGCACTCTGTTGTATCTCAAGAAACAATCCCTTGGTTGTGGTAAGGAATCAATGCTTAATACATTTTATAAATGTATGTCAGAATTACAATATCGAATGGCCTTTGTTTAATACCTCGGGAATTTAATTACTTAATACCCTCAATAATCTGATATAATGAAAGCCTTCACAATGCCATAAACTGTTGATATTTGAATGAAATGAAAATAAGAATGGTAAGGGAAACTAAAAATGATATGCTAAGAAACCGAATCTATCACTTTTAAGTTTCAGAGGAAATTCATGGAGAGAGAGGAAACTCGAAATAATATGTTGTAAACACAAAATCTATTACTTTAAAGTTTCATCTGGAGTTTGTGAAGGGAGAAGAGATGAAGTAAAGGAGCACAAATTAAGGCTATTTAACTCTTACTCACATATGTAATTAAGAGACCGGCTGCTACATTACTTCACTTCATTCAAGGAGGAATAAACATAGAGCGAAACTGGAAAGACATATCAACATCAACAGGTGTAGGAAACTTGATCTTCTTTCATTTGTTTCTCAGAAAATTCAATACCAAATTAACAGTCATCCAGAGGTCCAAAATTCAGAACCTCTTTTCTTTATTTCTACCTACTTAAATACATCAAATTAGTTCGTAACTGTTGAACTTCTTGAAACTACTCGACTACCTAAACTGTTAAGATTACTTATGCAATCATACCAAGAAAACAAATTAAAACGGGAAATTTTTTTCGTTTTGTTGAATCTGATGTTGTTGATGCATCCTCACGAAGTGCTGAGGTGTCCTTTCTGGTTATGATGAAGTAGCTACACAGTTATGTAACAACACCTCAGTGCCTTACATGACCCAGTTGTTGTGCTTCCTAGTGTGCCACTAGATGTTCTTATGCTTGACTCCGCCTCTGCCTCTATGTGTGCCTGCAACGTTCCATCTTCTCTTCATCAACTGCCGCAAGACTTGGAATTGAACCATATTCTGCTTACCTTTGGAGAATGCATCGCGTCTGATTTCTATCACATTTTTCCGTTTCACCGGCTTTACGCTATAATCCTCTTTTCTTCCTCTGATGCGATTTAACACAAGAAATGCCTTACCTCCGAATTTGAAAACCTTTGGAGTTCACCTTTGAAACCACATCACATTTGCCCGCAAATCGCAAATCAGGGATTTTGTTATGTAACATGGAAGGTAAGTGTTAAAATGTGTGATGTGTGAAGTGCGACGGGTGGAAGGTGACGTGGCAAGAAGAGGTGGGGCCAATCGCAAATTTCTGATTGGCAAATTTGTTATGAGAAATGGAAGGTAAGCTCTAAAACTTGCAAAGTGCGAAGTGCAGGGAGAGGGAGGTGACATGGCAGGGATGGGTCCCACGGATATCGCAAATCGGTAGATTTAGTTTATGAGCGGTGGAGGTAAACATTAAAACTTGCGAAGTGCGAAATGCGAGGAGAGGGAGGTGACCTGGAAAAGAGAGGTGGGCTCTCCTGCAACCCGCAGATCGCAACCTTTAACACATTCCTTAATGATAACCCTTTAAACTTGCGAAGTGCAATATGCGATACAATCTCCACCATCCATCTCTCTGTTTCAATTCTGTGCTTTGATCCTGACCGTCTGTTTTCACCTTTGCGCCTCCTCCAAAACTCTTAAGTTTATAAGGGAAATACACCATTTTTTTGCCTTCTCTGATTTGAAAGTAAAGGGTGTGGGCTCCAGCTATCACCATGTAATGTATTCATTGAAACCCGAAACCACTTGCGGGGGCACCTAAGCAGTTTTTGGAATTTGAAGAGATTGTTTCTGCAGTTGATGTCAATCGTTGATTTGCAGGTGAGTGGATTTAATGAGACCGCTTGCGGGGGAACTCCTTGGTATAAATCTCGTGCAACTTGTGCTCTCGGGTTGCCGTTGGATCTGGGCGGGATGAATACGAGCCTTCGTTGTACTCGAACTTGGAAGAATGATACCCTGACTGGTGTGTAATGTTTTGAACGTGCCCATCGGTCTGTCTCTTGAACTGTTATGCACGTGAATGAGCCCGACTCGACCCACCTTCACATCTCATCACGTAATGTTAATGTACCAGCATATAAATCAAAATTCTTTTTTGACATAATTTTTTTAAATCTTTTCTAACATGTATGCTTTATTGGTGTTTTGAAATATATTTCAAAGGTAAATGCAAATGAGCCACAACATCTGGCTCCACTTGGGGATAGTGCCTTTTTCCACGGAAGCACTAAGAACCACAGATTAGTGCCTTATACATTGGGCACGGAGTCAAATATTTCTTGGTGACATATGAAAAATGAGCAATTCGGTATTTACAATGGTGGAATGTTGACTTTTAATGCTGGAAATAATGCTTCAGATACTGCCCGTTCAGAAGCAGCCATACTGAATCTCCATCTAGATCTTCCAAAATGAATGTGTTATTTGACCTTGCCTCAGATTCTGTATGGACCATACCAGAGAGGGTCAAATTTACCATGCTTCCCCTTTTCTTCCCGTTTGGTGTCTCATCTCAGTACCAAATCTCATGCTTGAAAGAGAACTTCTTTTGATTTTCTGTCAAATATAGACTTCATATTTTCCTGATAAGTAATCAAGTTATCGCTAACTTTGCTTCTGTTTTCACTTGATTCAATTATTTTGTTCAATCTTCTTACGAGAGAATTAGGTTCTTCCTGAGATTCTTGAAGGAAATATATCATTGGTTTGGCCAGTTGAGTAGGAAATAATGCTTGAGTTCCATAAACCAGTTCACAGGGAGACTTTCCAGTAGATCCCCTGGTAGTGACTCGAGCTGCCCAGAGGGAAAACTTCAACTTCATATCCCAATCCTTCTGATTCTCAGTGATTGTCTTCTTCAAGATTCTGACCAATGTATTATTTGAGGACTCTGCCAATCCGTTCCCTTGGGGATGATATGCTATGGAATGTGATAAAATTACATTATATGTTGGACAGAAATTAATGAAATGAGCAGAGTTGAATACATGAGCATTAGCAGTCACAATTTTGACTGGACATCTGAATCTGCTGAAAATGATTTCCTCCAGAAACTTCATCACTACTTGATCGTTCGTCTTCTTAGTGGGTATTTCTTCAACCAATTTTGTAAAGTAATCAGTGGCAGTTAGAATCCACTTGAACTGCCCACTTGATGATGGATTGATCTCTCCAATAAAATCGAATCCCCATTGCCTGAAGGTTCTTCAATAAATAATGGGATGAGAGGTAATGGAGCAAGATTTTTCTTTTCAGCAAACAACTGACACTTTTGACAACTTCTGACCAATCTATAAACATCTGAAAACAGGGTTGGCCAATAGAATCCTGACTTGAGAATTTTATGAGTAGTTACCTTCCAGCTATAATGACCTCCACACAGACTTTCATGATATTCTTTAGTGACTTCAATAAATTCCCCTTCGATCAAACATAACAGCAAAATACCAGCATGATCTTTCCAGTATAGCTTTGCTTATACTATAACATGTGGCTAAGATTTGAGCTTGAGAGCTCTGTATTTTGTTCTATTTAGTGAAGTTGGACTATAAAAGAAACACAACCAATGCACAACATCTTTATACCAATAAGAGAACACAAATTTGTATTGAATACATGTTTTGGACTTGCTTTGAACTACTTCATTAACAACTCCGTCCACTAGTGCTAACAAATTAATTCCCAAGGCTTGAAAATTTGTCTTTGTCAACAACTTCACTAACTCCTGTCCCTTGACCAGCTTAGTGAGTTTGATGTCCAAATCATACTCTTGGATTTTTGCTATCCACTTCCCCCTTTTTCCTTCAACATCACTTTGGACCAGTACATCTTTCACAGCATTCTTAGGAACATAAACTATTATTTTGGACTGTAACACATAAGTCCTGAAGGCTTTCAGTGCTTTGACCAAAGCATATACTTGTTTCTCCATATATTGTATTTGAGCTCAACATATTTCAGAACTTTACTAAAAAATGCAATTGGCAGCTCCTTACTATCTTCGTTTTTCTGCAACAAAACAACAACAATAGCAGTGGGGGATGCAAATGAGAATACCTGAAAGGATTTTTGCTAGTTTGGACTAATCAGAACTGGAGCTTCCTGTAATGCTTCCTTTATTCTAGCAAATGCATCTCTTGCTTCCTTATCCCATTTCACTTCTACATTTTTCTTAAACATATATGTTATACTTCTCACGATCTCAGCATAATTGGGCACAAATCTCCTCAAAAAGTTTATTTTTCCCAGGAATCTCTGGATATCTTTCTTGCTTTCAGGTACACGAATCGTCTGAATGGCTTCCACCCTTGCTGGGTCAATCTTTACTCCTTGTTTAGAAACTATGTGACCCAATAATTTACCTTATTCTAAGGCAAATAAAGATTTCTTGGGATTTAATGAGAGACCAAACTTTCTGCACTTTTGAAATTTTTTTTGCAAATGCTCCAAGTGTTCATCATCTTGCCTTGAGAAAACAGTTACATCATCCAGATATATAACTACAAACATGTCACCAACGAAGACTATGTCCATGGCCCTCTGAAATTTTGGACTAGCATTCATAAGGCCAAATGACATCCTTGCATACATGAAGGTGCCCCAGGGTGTCGTGAAAACAATCTTCTTCTAGTATTATTTTTCTATTGCTACCTGATTATACCCAGAAAATCCGTCAACCATAGACAACCTGTAAGCTCCTTTCACCTTCTATAAGACATAATCCATTTTCGGCAAATGATAAGTATCTTTTAGAGATGCTCGGTTCAAATTCCTAAAGTCTACACACAATCTTATCTCTCCATTATTCTTTCTTACCGAAACCAGATTAGAAACCCAGTCTGAATATCTGAGAGGGACTATAATTTTCGCCTGCAACAATTTCTTCACTTCTTTTTCGATGGAGCTAGCAACAATGGATTGATATTTCTGAGCTTATGTATGTGTGGTTTGATTCCTTCTTTCAATGGAATCTTATGCTGAAATATGCTTTTGTCATATGTTTTCAAGTCTTCATATGACCAGGAAAACACATCCATATATTTCTTGAAAAGTTCAATGTATCTTTCTTTGTAATTTTTGGGAACACCTTTGAACAATTTCACTATTTTGGGTTCCTGTTGAGTTCCCAAATTGCAATCTTCCATCTCTTCTTCTTGATGTGTTTTCTTTGAATCAAAAACCACATCGTTAGAATCGATTAATATTTCAAGGGAAACCAACCCTTTAGGGGGCACATTATCTTTCAATTAGATAATCTTCTATTCACATATTGAATGCTTAAGGTTTCTTATTTTTTCTTTCTGCTCTGTTTGTTCTTCCTATTGGTCTATCTCGGCATCTTCAAAGTTTCCAATCATGGTCAAGAACTGATTTATCTGTTCATCATCATAATACACCTGCCAATGTTTCACATTGTCAGGGATAGAATGTCTATGTCTAATCTCAATTTCATACCTTAGCCTTGGATTTATTGGACGTTTGAAGGTGTTGGCTGCAACTGATAAAGAATCTGCCATTATATTCTCCTCCCTCGGAATAAACTGAAGATTGAAGGCTTCAAAATAGTTTTCTATTAGATCCCAAACTTCATTCTTATATGATCTTAACCTCGGATGCTTGGTTTGACAATGATTTTTAGTCTGCCTTATTATCAATTCAGAGTCACCAAAAATTGAAATACATTAAACTCCCATTTGTTTAGCAACTTGAAGGCTTGAGATTAAGGCCTCATACTCAACCACATTTTTTATTGAATCAAATTATAGTTTAAAAGAGAAAGGCATGAGGATACCTTCTAGTGATATCAGCAACAATCCAACACCTGCGCCTTCCTTGGAGTAGGCACCATCAAAGTATCATTTCCAAATATTCCTTGAGTGCAACTCATTATTTACAACTACTGAAGAGAGTTGCTTCCCTGTGTCTTCAGCAAATTCTACATCTTCATGCAGCATGAAACAAGAAAGATCTTATATTTCTTAACTATAAATGGGGGAATTTCCTGCATCTTTCTTGGAGGTGGTCTTCACAAACCTTGTTTCCCTGTACAATTTCCTTTCTTCCCCATTAAAAACCAGAATGATAGCATAAGTGAAATATAATTTTAGAACACCTCCCAAATTTTCTCCCCAAGATCTTGACAAGATCATTCAAAACCTGGCTAGGATGTCAGCAACCAATACATCCATGACTACACTCTTTGCTGGGATTTGTGCCAACGAAACTACTACATCTTTAATTAACCCAACACATTTCACCCTTTTGGAATCAAATGAATACACATCCCTATAAGGTTTGGTAATCTGCAAGTTAAGTTCCTTCATAACAAACAATGGCATGAGATTATGGGACGCTCCTGAGTCCAACATGTAATTATGTAGAGTAAAATCATGAAGCAACAAAGAAATATAGAAGGGTGGAACAAAAGGATTTACTTCTTCTACATGAGGACCAAAGGTGACCACTGGCTTTTCTTCTTGTAAGTTCACTGTGTCACTTATATCTTCCATCTGTGTGAGATTAATAAATTCTGAAATTTCTTTCTTGTAAGCCGGTATTTTAACTCATTCTAGAAGAGGTACCTGAATTTTAACCTTCTTCAACTCTTTTGCAAACTGAAAGCATGAGTTTGCTTAACATTCTTTTCAGGTTCTTCTTCACTCTTTATATAATTTTTTGCTTGTTCGGGTATAGGAACAACTCTCTCCAAAATATTAGTGTCAATTGATTTGTTCTGGGAAGATTCACCCTACTGCACATTTGTTCTATTAAGTGAATTTACAGGTTGTTTCCCCTTACTGACCTGTTTCACAGGGTCCCTTTGTTGTGGAGTCACCATTGAAGGAGGAATGGAACCTTGTTGTTCACCTTCATCATCCTAGACTCTAGATCTCTTTCTAGACCTTAAATCATACTTTTTATGTAACTCAGCTTGCATGAAATCTGTGAATTGCCTACAATATTCATCCAATTCATCTTGATCAAAAGATACTTCAACTTAAACATATTCTCCCTCACAATATTCCTCTTCATCCTCTTCTATTGTATACATAGTAGATACCTGATCCTCGACCTCACTTTGGTCATCTTCTACTGGCTCTTCGGGCGTTTCTTCTATATACAATGGTGCTTGAACCCGGTCTTGATATTTTCTTTCCCTTTGCAAAATTTGCAGGGGATGTCTTCTAAATTGAGGGTTAAACCCCCCTCGGTTTTGTTGTACTTGTATTTGGGATTTTTTATTTTCCAATTCCATCTTAGCTAGCTTATTTGTCAAATTTTTCATTACTTTTGTCATATATTCAATTCTTATATCTTGTGATGATTCTTCTTTTTCTTTCCCCTTCTCTTGGACTGGTTATTTCCATTTCCCCTTTCCAACTACCATCATATTAGCTTCGGTCTTTAAATCATCTGTCTGTATCTGCTCAAGAGTAGGGGCTCTTCTCTCTCTCTCTCAATGTAAATCTAAAATCAACTTCAAAAGCCTCAACAAAAACTACCTTTTCTCCTACAGGGGGGAGCTTCATATCTATAGGTAAACTATTGTACAATTTGTTGAATCTTTTTACAAAATTAGAAATGTTTTCATTAGGCCTTCTTTTAATTGCATTAAACTTTGTCAATGAGTAACCATGATCTCTCTTTTCTCCCCATCTCTGAGTGAATTGAGTTTCTAACTCTTCCCAGTTATTTTTTGAGCCATTTGGTAAACCTTTGAACCATTTTCTAGCCTCTCCATCTAGAGACTGCGCAAATACTCTCACCAGAACATCAAGATGTTCTACATTTAAATTCTCAACAAAAGTAAAAAACAAGGGTAAATGTTGTTCTGTAGTTACTTCATCTTTTCAAGTGAAACGAGGAAGTAATTTGAGGTATTCTTGAGGCATGGCATTCATTGGTTGTGCAAGATTTAGTGGAGCATATATGTTCAATAAAAAGGCTGGTGCTGCCATATTTACACCTTGGTTAACTGTTCCTTGGGTAGTTGAGGTTGATGAACCTGTTGTGAAAGTGAATGAAGGTGGTGAGAAGAATGATATGGGAGTGGGTTGATGAACAATGGTAGAAGACCCAACAACTATATTTGGTTGAGCTTGAGTGAAGGTAAAGGAAACTGACTCGAAAGAATGTTCTTCTAACTTAGGTTCTCGAAAATGAATGGGCATGGAAGGAGAATCTTGTTCCAAGAAAGAGAGTTCCTTGGAAATATCTTCAAACAAATGGTTATGAGAACTGCTTCCAAGAGCAGACAATGTAGGATCAGGTGTTGAAGGGGTTTCAAGTTTATGAGCCTTTTTAGAAACCAATCTTTATGGATTTGGAAAAGCAGGGACTATCTGTTGTGAGGTATCTGACCTCGTGTGAGGCCTTTTGAAAGCCATAATTTTGAAAATAAAAAACACAGCCTGATATTTCCTCCTCACTAAACAACCAGAGGAAATAATGTGAAAAAACCAGGGAAACATAAACTTCGTTTCTTTGTCCCCAACAACGGCGCCATAAAATTTTGTATCTCAAGAAACAATCCCTTGGTTGTGGTAAGGAATCAATGCTTAAGACATTTTATAAATGTATGTCATAATTACAATATCAAATGGCCTCTGTTTAACACCTCAGGAATTTAATTACTTAATACCCTCAATAATCTGATATAATGAAAGCCTTCACAATGCCATAAACTATTGATATTTGAATGAAATGAAAAGAAGAATTGTAAGGGAAACTAAAAATGATATGCTGAGAAACATAATATATCACTTTTAAGTTTCAGAGGAAATTCATGGAGAGAGAGGAAACTCGAAATAATATGTTGTAAACACAGAATCTATTACTTTAAAGTTTCATCAGGAGTTTGTGAAGGGAGAAGAGATGAAGTGAAGGAGCGCAAATTAAGGCTATTTAACTCTTACTCACAGATGTAATTAAGAGACCGACTGCTACATTACTTCACTTCATTCAAAGAGGAATAAACATAGAGCGAAACTTGAAAGACATATCAACATCAATAGGTGTGGGAAACTTGATATTCTTTCATTTATTTCTCAGAAAATTCAGTACCAAATTAACAGTCATCCAGAGGTCCAAAACTCAGAACCTCTTTTCTTTATTTCTACCTACTTAAATACATCAAAGTAGTTCGTAACTGCTGGAGGTTTTGGGTTTCTGAATCCTTTTAGAAACCAATCTTTCATGGTTTGGCAAAGTAGGGACCTTCTGTTGTGAGGTATCTGACCTTGTGTGAGGCCTTTTGTGAGCCAGAATTCTTAGAATAACAAACACAACCAAATATTTCCTCCTCATTGAACAACCAGAGGAAATAATGTGAAAAACCTAGGGAAAATAAACTTCGTCTCTTCGTCCCCGACAACGGCACCAGAAAATGTTGTTTCTTAAGAGACAATTCCTTGGTTGTGGAAAGGAATCAGTGCTTAAGACATTTTTAAAAATGTCTTACAAAAGTAATTATATTAGGTGGTCTTCGTTCAATCCCTTTGGAAACTAATTCTTTAAAACCCTTAACAATCTAGTATAATGCAAGACTCTACAATGCCATTAACTACTGATATCTAAATGGAAAAGAAGAACTATAGAAGAAACTCAAAATGATATGTTGTAACACAAAATCTATCACTTTAAATTTCAGAATGAATTTATGGAGAGAGAGGAAAGTCAAAATAGTATGTTGTAAACACAAAATCTATTACTTTAAGTTCCAGAGAGAATGTGTGAAGGGAGAGGAGTTGGAGTGAAGGAGCACAAATTAAGGTTATTTAAATCTTACTCACAGATGTAATTAAGAGACTGACAACTACTTTACTTCACTTCATTCCAGGAATAAGGAACATAAAATGACACAGGAAAACTAATCACCATCAACAATTATAGGAAACTTGATGCTTCTTTCATTAATTCCTCAGAAAATTAAGTACCAAAGCTTTAGTCTTCCAGAGGTCCAAAACTCAGAACCTTTCTTATTTCTTTCTATCTTGCTTAAATACATAAAAAATAGTTCGTAACTGCTAAAAATTCTTGAAACTACTTCGACTACCTAAAATGTTAAAAATACTTATTACATTGCAATTGAGGACATCACTCTAGCTTCGATATTAACAGACAAAGAAAATAAATTAAAACTTGGAATATTATTCTGTTTGTTGAATCTGACTTGTTGTTGATGTGTCTCCCTGAATTTCTAATGTGTCTCACTCACAGATCGGACATCCTTGCCCTGCATTTCTTCCAAAGTTCAATATTTGTCTTTTCTTGTTGTTATCATGTCTTTTCTGCATCTGGTGTGGTATTCGAACAGTTCTCCAATAACGCATCCTTGCCTGACTTGACCCAGCTGTTACGTTTCAACCAAAGTTATCATGTCCCCTTCTGCCCGAATATGCCTCTTCTGCTCATGCCTACTGCGTTCCGTCTTCTCTTCTCCTTTTCTTTGCATCGGGTCACTTACCCGAGTCCACTTCCCGTGTCCATGTTTCGTCATAAAACCAACACAACTGCACATAATCTTGGACTTTCAATAAATTCAAATTAACCTTTGAATGGTATCGCGTCCACCTTTCCATCACATTCCGGCCTTCGGCATTTATAACATACTCCTTAGCGCCATTACTCCTGAGCTTGCGATGTTTGAAGTGTGATGAGCAGAGGGTGACATGGTAGGATGGAGGTGGGGCCACCCGCAAATCGAAAATCAGGAGTTTTGTTATGAAAAGCAGGAGGTAAGTGTTAAAACTTGCGAAGTGCGATGTGCGATGGAAACTATGGCCGATGCGTAGCTTCTCTTCACAACCTCTAATCTATTAACTCTCTTACATCTTTATTTGCGATATCCATTCTCGACCACTTATCTCTAACTTAGATCTCGCGATCCAATCTTATCCGTTTATCTGACTTGCATTTATGTGCTATGATCTCTGTGGTCCATCTCTCCACTTCAATTACGCTCTTTGATCCTGACCATCTATTTTTTCCTTTACACTTCCTCCAAAACTCCTAAGTTTTTAAGGAAAATATGCCAGTTCTCTACCTTCGAGAAATCTATACGATTTCTTCAATAATGAACATCATTTCATTCAACAGGCTCACATATGTTCCTTTGATGAATAAATGATCTTAATTACTAATTTTTTTTTTCTCTAGGGTGTAAACCTCTTGAGCTTATTCGGTATTCTATAGCGCTAGTCCCTCATGAGGTTGCGAATAAGCCTGACTCGACCCTGACCTATGTGCAATGTTCTTAACGCATCAATCGGCCTGACTCGACCCGCCTTCACATCTTCGCACATAATGTTAATACACCAACATGTAAATCAAAATTCTTCTTCGACATACAAATTTTTACATTTTCTAATATATATGCTTTTTTGGTGTTTTGAAAAATATTTCAAAAGTAAATGCAAATGAGCCACAACACCACCCATGGAATTTATCTGTGGTATTGTAGCTAAAAAATGCTATAAGTAACAAGTTGCATCTTATAAAAGGACAAGTTGTCCACCATAATGTATACAGTTATTCTCAGTTTTAATAAAAAGTTTCTTTGTGGTTTTATTTACGGTGTGTTCTCTTATTTTTCTAGAATTCTATTTTTTCAGATCTTGGGGGCCTCCCCCCCAAGATCCATTTCAATTTTTAATACCTTGGGGCTCTTCCCCCAAGATCCGGATCAGTTTGCAACAGGGCACAATCATAAGCTCTAGGACTTTTCTTTATGCATGATATTCTCTTGTTCTATCATTTGTATTCTTGGGATGCGTAGTTGGATTTAGCTTTCTGATCTCCTCTCAATCTTCAAAGCACTGGCCCCTGTTGCTCTTGTTTGGAAACATTTCCATGCACATTTTTTTTTTGGTTTTGGCTCTCAAGTTATCATCCTTTTTAACCATCATGATGAATTTTGAAAGATATAACCATTTTAATTTATAATATAAATTATGTTTTTTTTTTCTTTTGATAAGATTAATTTTATTAATATTTTTAATAATTTCATTGCATAATTTTATTAGTATAAATATGAGGGAACAAAATTAATGTTTTATCAATTTTGATCCATATTAATTTTAACATAAATAAGAAAGGGAAATTGAACGAAATATTTAAAAATGGAAAATTTAAAAAATAATAAATTAGAAATTGAAGGGAAAGAAAAATATTAAATAAAAAGAAATGTGTTTTAAAGGAGTTTAAAAAATAAAATTCAATAACAAAATGTAAAAAAAAACAAAAGGGAATGGAAAAAAACCTTAAAGAAAAGATTACAATATATAAGCTCATAATTGAGTATGGATGAACATAGTTATCAATGTTTAAGCACACTAGTTATATTCAACCATAATCATAAATCATAACTCTTAAGCCCAAATCTATTGTGGATTTGTGAAATATTTTAGAAATTGATAAACATTAGCTAAATTAACACCTCACTCATACCTTTGAGATCCCAAAATATTTCTAAAATCTGCCATCCAAATAAAAATACCCAATAATCACTCACATGTCTACCATGATTCTATTCCATGCAACCTTGAATTAAGGATGCCCAATAATCACTAACATCTCTACCATAATTCTATTCCATGCAACCTTGAAATTTCGTTTCGTTCTCCTTTCCTATGTCTTCCTCTCGTAGTTTGGACAAACTCGGTACTCCATTTTATGTCTCTATCCTATATAATATGATATAGGCAAAAGTAGACAACAAGACCCGAGGCACCGGGATCTATCTCTATCCGTAGGGGACACGCCTTCAACAGTGGCTCGACATCTGTCCAGAGCCGTGCCACTTAAGCGAGACAGGTGTCAAGATCAAATGATCAGCTCGCGGATATTTATAATGGATGCCTGCCCTCATTTTATTTCAACGCAATCTTACCGCAGTACTATCATAGTAAAGCAAATTGCATACCTGCATTACAATTGTTGAAGTCGATCCATCTATTTATATTATCATTCCCCAAGATGGCGGACCATTACAATAATGCCAAGGACTCAACCTCTGATGCAGCTGAAAGGACAAAGCAATATGGCCAGGAGAAGACAGGACAAGCTCAAGTAATTATAATATCTCTCAGGATTTCCTTACAGATTTTGTTGTTGTGATTGTTTATATAATTCATTTTTCACAGTTTTTCATACATAGATTTACATAGTTTCACTATATATATATATATATATCCTGAGCTGCTCTGAACTTCTTTGAAAACTTGTGTACATTTGGTGTTTTTACTGTTATTGATGGTTTTTGGGTAATAGTGGTGATATTGTATTTATTTTATCACTGTAGGGGATGACCGAGAGTGCCAAACAGAAGGCTTCTGAGGCAGCCCGTGCTGCCCAAGAGAAGGCTTCTGAGACCGCCCGTGTTGCCCGAGAGAAGGCTTCTCAGGCAACTGAAGCGACCAAGGGAGTGGGTCAGTCAGCAGCAGAAAAGGCCTCTCAGGCCACTCAGACTACTCAGGAGAAAGCTCAGCAGGGAAAGGAAGGAACCGGCTCTTTCTTGCAACAGGTTGGTTATTTTTATTTAAAAAAAGGGATTTTTTTTTTTTGAGTTTTAACAATGAATTTGAAAGTTTTTTTTTGGTTTCTATATTGAAGTTAATGGAGTTTGGATTTGATTTAATGCAGGCAGGGGAGAAGGTGAAGGGCGCTACGCAGAGCGCCATGGAGGCTCTGAAACATCCCTTGGGTGGTGGAAACGAGGGGTATGATCAGAACAAGTGAGCAGAGCTTCTGTGTGTTGCCTAGCCTTTGTGTTGGCTTACAGATTGCAATAAATGCTTGATATGTGAAATGATAATAAATAGATGAATTAGGGTTAGAGACTTCGGAGATTGTAATTTATTGACATTCTCCATCTCTATATGAATATTTGAGCCTTCAAACATTCAGTTGTATGAATGTTTGATGCATATCTAGTGTTTAACTTGTCATGAAGAACATGTACTGTCATATATATCTCTGTCATCGTGTCTCTAGTTTATTATTATTATAACTCGTCATTATTATTATTATTATCTTATGAATTCAAATATAGATTTGAATATTTAATTCAAAACTAGTGTTTAACTTGTCATTATTATCTTATGAAACGTTTGATTTGGTTTCCAATTTCCCTTTCCTTTCTCTGGTGGGATATATCGTTATGAAACATTGTTCAGTCAGATTTTTCTCTAGTTTGAATGTTTTAATTCAAATCTAGTGTTTAACTCGACATTATTATTATCTTATGAATTCAAATATAGATTTGAATATTTAATTCAAAACTAGTGTTTAACTTGTCATTATTATCTTATGAAACGTTTGATTTGGTTTCCAATTTCCCTTTCCTTTCTCTGGTGGGATATATCGTTATGAAACATTGTTCAAATGTGATTTTTGTGGTTTCCAACTTCCCATTGCTTTTGTGATTTTTGTTGTTTCCAACTTCCCATTGCTTTTTCTGGTGGGATATATAGTTATGAAACAAATGTGATTTTTGTGGTTTGCAACTTTCCCATTGCTTTTTTCTGGTGGGATATATTGTTATGAAGCATTGTTGTATCGAGAAGTATTCAATATATAATTTAAATATAATTTACGATATATAATTCACATACTATGTAACGCGGTATTTCTATATATAATTTAAATATAATTTAAACTCGTTGCATCCAGAAGCATATATAATTCACATACTATTTAACGCGGTATTTCTATATATAATTTAAACTCGTTGCCAGAAGTATTCCATATGTAATTTACATATTCTTTTATATAAACTCGTTGCCAGAGGTATTCCATATGTAATTTACATATTCTTTTTTTTCTTTTTCTTTTTTTTTGCTTGAAAATGTGAAAAAAACAAAGTTTTTTATCTTCTTGTTCAGGGACAGTCTCTGTTTTGCCCAAAACATAGTCTAGATATAAAAGTACACGGGCATTTTTTATATACCCTGTGGTCTCCACAGCAAAGTGTCAAAGTGTCTTGTTGATGTGGCGAGTTCCGCAATCGGAACAGTTCACAACCATGTTATATTGCTGACGGCCCGATTGATATATCGCATTGATATATCGCATCGAGAGCGATTAAGTTATGGCCCGATTGCAATATGCAATGGTAGACCCGATCCATTGTATAGGGCGGAGTTTATTTGTCCATCGCATCCGCTCTTTCAATTGGCGATTGGAACTTTTGTTTGGGCCGATTGAAATGTGTTATGTGCAGACCCGATAGAGTTATGCAACGGAGTTAAAATATTCATCACGTCCGTTTATTGATCGACATCGGAACTTTATTATTTGATCCGTTTGTTTTGTTATAACACGAACCTGAGTGATATAAAGCATAAGCATAGTTCATAGTTGGCTTTCACGTTACAAATGGCGCTTGCGTGTCAGCAAGCCCTGGGCAGACCCAAAACATTTTTATGTGTTTGATTGGATAATTCATCGCGCGTTTAAGTGCTGACATCACCAACCTAAGTTTTCTTACATGAAAAGGTTATTGTATTTTGGCTCATAGTTCTTTCAAGTCCGACAGTGTATTGTTTCATTCCATCGCGCGATCAAAAGGTTCATTGAAGTTTTATTAAGGTTTTATGTTTTAAATATATGTTTCGACATATATTAAAATGAATGCTCATTTTGTAATGAAGCTCGGTGGGCCTCGACAGTATTTTAAATAGATTTGTTGTTTAGTTTTATTTATATATATTTTGTATTGTTATTATATGTGCGACATATAAATAGTTGAAAAGGCCCGAGAGCCTGAGTAATGTAATTTTTGTTTTGTATGCACAACAGTGCGAAAAGAAAATACACAGCAGTGTGTTGGTTTTTTTTTAGAACAGTGAGACAGAGTGTTAGTTTTGCATTGCGTTTGCAGCAATCAAACTTATTTTGTAATCTCTCAGTGAGGAAGCATTGTAACAATTTTTTTTAAACGAATAGAAGTTTGTTTTATAGTGTTGAAACTCTGTCCCTGTGAGTGAAATTTTTATTTCTCTGTGTTAAAAGAGGAGAGTATTACTCTCTCCATTGTTTGTTCTGGAATTATCATAAATTCCAACATGGTATCAGAGCTAGTCCAGGCTCTTTGAAGGTCAAAGAAGCTGAAGGAAGGAGTTTTTTGTTGCAGCAGCTTCTCCAGCAGTGTGAAGACTCAGTCAAGAAGGATTCAAGGTATTTCTCTATATAGATTTATTGTGTTACTGTTGCAGAACAGTCATTTATTTTAAATACACAGTCAAGTGTTTTTGAAGCATAGTTAAGAGTGCAAGAATGGTTGGAGCCAGCACTAGCATGGGTATTGGAAATACCCAACTCCCACAATTTAATGGGAAAAATTATGACTACTGGTCAATAACTATGAGAGATTTATTTGCTTCCCAAGATTTATGGGAACTTGTTGAGGATGGCTTTTATGAGCCAGCAGATGAAAGCTTGATGATTTAACACAAGCAGAGAAGGAACTGCTGAAGAGCAATAAGAAGAAGGATTCAAGAGCCCTCTACTTTTTGTATCAGGCAGTGCATGAGAGTGTATTTCCAAGGATAGCAGCAGCCAAAAGATCCAAAGAAGCATGGACAACTCTCAAGACAGCCTATCAAGGCATGGAAAAAGTGAAGACAACAAAACTTTAGTTGCTGAGGAGAGACTTTGAGACTCTCTGTATGAAGGAGTCAGATAACATTGACTCATTCTTCACTCATGTGATTGGAATGGTCACACAGATAAGGTCTCATGGAGAGACTCTTGAATAAAAGAGGATTGTGGAAAAACTCTTGAGGAGTCTACCCTCAAGATTCGATGTGATTGTCACCACCATAGAGGAGGCTAAGGATCTCACAAATTTTTCAGTGGATGAGCTACATTCATCATTGATGACCCATGAGCAGAGATTGGGTAGAAGTGAAAACTCATCTCTGGAACATGCCTTTAAGACCCAGATGTCCTTCGGAAGAGGAAGAGGGCAAGGCAGAGGAAACAAAAGAGGAAGAGGTAGAAGCCAAAACAGAGGTGGAAGAAACAGTCCAGCAAATGCTCAAGGAAGGAGCAGCAATCCAATTCAGCATCAAGGCCAAGGCAGGAGCTAGCAAAGTGGTCAGCAGAATGCTCAAGGATAAAGGTATGATAAATCCAATGTCCAATGTCACTATTGTAAAAAATATGGACATTATGCTAATGAATGTAGAAAGAAGTAGCATGATATGGGAAATAGAACAAATGCAAATTTTACTAGAGAAAATATCAGCCAAGACAAATTATTTTTAGCTTGTAATATGGCTAAAGAAAAGAATGAAGATTTATGGTTTCTAGACTCCAGTGGTAGTAACCATATGACAGGAAACATAACAATTTTTTCTATGCTAGATGAGAGTGTGAAGTCACAAGTGACACTAAGGACTAATAATAAAGTTTATGTTATGGGAAAAGGAGATGTAAATGTTTTAACAAGGAAAGGTGAAAAGAAATCCATAGCAGATGTCTATTATGTTCCAGGAATGAAGTTTAACCTCTCAAGTATTGGACAACTTGTTCAAAAGGGGGACAATGTCTTTTTTGAAGATGATGTTTGTACCATCATGGATAAACCACCCAACAAACAATGTATTGTTGAAGTGAAGATGACAAGGAACATGATGTTCCCTCTTAAAATGAGAGCAGATTTGAAAAACGAAGAAGAGATAGCAGCAGTGACACAAGAGGCTTTCCAAAGCGAACCAAAAGATGATAATTGGTTGTGGCACTTGAGATTTGGACATCTCAACTTTGGAGGTCTTAACTTGTTGAACAAAAAAGGAATGGTAAGAGGTTTACCATTTATAGAGAAATCTGACAACCTTTATGAAAGTTGTATATTGGGGAAACAACACAGAGAAAGTTTTCTTCTGGGAAAAGCATAAGGGCAAATGCACCCTTAGAGATTGTCCACTCAGATTTTTGTGGACCGATGCAAACTCCATCACTTGCTAGCATCCATTACATGCTAACATTTATTGATGATTTTACTAGAAAAACTTGGGTTTACTTTTTGAAAAACAAAAGTGAAGTGTTTGAAAGATTCTGCAATTTCAAAGCACTTGTTGAGAACCAAAGTGGGCTGCATATCAAAGTCCTAAGGATTGATAGAGGAGGTGAGTATATCTCTAAATATTTTCTACGTTTTTGTAGAGAAAATGGGAATCATAAGCAATTTACAACTAGATATACTCTGCAGCAAAATGGAGTAGCCGAAAGGAAGAATAGAACCATAATGGACATGGTAAGGAGTATATTAAAGGCAAAGCATTTGCGTAATGATTATTGGGTTGAAGCTGTACATAGTGCAACGTACATTTTGAATAGGTGCCCTACAAAAGCAGTTATGAAAAAAGTGCCGGAAGAGGCATGGAGTGGCACAAAGCAAGGTGTCACACATATGAAATTTTTTGGATGTGTGGCTTATGCACACATTCCGGATCAGCTAAGGAAGAAGTTGGACAGCAAGGGGGAGAAATGTATTTTCATTGGATATAGTGAGGAATCGAAAGCTTATAGGTTGTACGACCCATCCACCAAGAATTTTATTGTGAGCAGAGATGTCCAGTTCATTGAGGAGGAAGCTTGGGATGGAAGCATAGAGAAAATAGTGAATGTTAAACACTGTTTATCTCATGATGAAAATGATGATGAGTTGGCTGAAATACATCCCCAAACAGCAGCACCAAAACAAGGGCAACAAGAGACACCCTTGAGGAGAAATGAAAGTGCTTCTCCAAGCACACCACAAGGAGGAAATTCAAGTGCTTCTTCAAGCATTTGTACACATAATGAAAGAGGTAAGAAGTTCAGAAATTTGAATGACATTTATGAACAAGAGAAAGAAAATGAAAGTATGAATTCTTTGTTTGTTTTATATTGTCATGTTGATGACCCTATCCACTTTGAAGAAGCTATTAAGGATAAGAAATGGATATAAGCTATGGATGAGGAGATTAATGCCATAGAAATAAACAAGACTTGGGATTTGGTTGAACTCCCAAAACGTAAAGATTTCATTGGAGTTAAATGGGTCTACAAGACCAAGAGTAATGCTGAAGGAAAAATAGAGAGACACAAGCAAGACTTGTTGTCAAAGGTTATAAGTAGAAGCATGGGATAGACCATGAGGAAAATTTCGCACCGGTTGCTAGAATGGAAACCGTGAGAGCAGTGTTGTCTATAGCAACACAAAACAAGTGGAAATTTTACTGAATGGACGTGAAGTTAGCATTCCTAAATGGAGTGTTAATGGAAGAGGTTTACATTGAACAATCTCTCGGCTATGAAAAGAAAGGCTAAGAACACAAAGTGTGCAAGTTGAAGAAAGCTCTTTATGGGATAAAGCAAGCGCCAAGAGCGTGGTACAGTAGGATAGATTCCTATCTACTAGAAAATGGATTTGAAAAGTGTGAGGGAGAACCCACCCTCTACATCAAAGAAAAATATGGTAAAATGTTGATTGTAGTTTTATATGTTGATGATGTTATTTTCACAGATAATGATGATTACCTTATTGAAAAATTTAAAACAGTCATGAAAGAAGAATTTGAAATGACTGACATGGGTTTGTTGAGATACTTCTTAGGAATAGAAGTAGAACAAGATGAAAATGGAGCTTTTATCTCACAGGAAAAATATGTTAATGAAGTGCTGGAAAGATTTAATATACAGGAGAGCAAAGCAACAATCACTCCTACAGTGATGGGATTAAAACTCAGCAGAGAGGACAGCAACAAGGATTTTGATCCTAGTTTGTACAAGAGCATAGGTGGCAGCCTCATGTATTTGACTGCAACTAGGCCCAATATAATGCATGTTGTTAGTTTGATTTCTAGATTCATGGAGAAGCCAAAGGATGCACATTGGCAGGCAGCGAAGAGAATTCTGAGGTATGTTAAAGATACTAAAAGGTTTGGTATTTTATATACTGCTTCAGAATGTTCATATTTAGTTGGATACACTGAGAGTGATTGGGTTGGAAGTGTAGACGATCGGAAGAGCACTTCCAGTTATGTTTTTCACATGGGTTCAGGAGCCATTTCATGGGCTTCTAAAAAGCAGCCTATTGTAGCATTGTCTATAGCAGAGGCATAATATGTGGCAGCTACAGCAGCAGCGTGTCAAGAAATTTGGATAAGGAGGATGCTAAGAAGTTTGTGCCAAGAGCAGACAAAAGGAACAGTGATTTTTTGTGACAATTGCTCAGCTATTTCATTATCTAAGAATTCTATGTTTCACAAAAGGACGAAACACATTGACACAAAGTTTCATTACATCAGGGAATTGGTAAACAATGGAGAAATTGTTTTGGAACACTGTAGAACTCAGGAGCGGTTTGCAGACATTCTGACCAAGCCATTGGGACAAAAGAGTTTTGAATTTTTAAGAAAATGCCTGGGTATGACTGATAACCCAACAGTTGAAAGTAAGGGGAAGTGTTGAAATATTATTTTCAACAGTCCTGTGCAGAGATGCTTTCCAAATTTGATTACTAGGTTTTTGTCCTTTAACCGCTTTCCAAATGCAGTGAACAGTCAGTTCAGTTTTGTTTAAATCGGCGCAGTCCTCTGCAGTTTTTGAAAAAAACAGAGTCTTTTATTTTGTTCGGGGACAGTCTCTATTTTGGGCAAAACATATTACTTTTGTTTTTTAAACACAGTCACGCAGATATTTTATAAATACGCAGGCGTTTTTTATATACCCCGTGGTCCCCACAACAAAGTGTCTTGTTGATGTGGCGAGTTCCGAAATCGGAACGGTTCTCATATAATACATAGCCATGTTATATTTTCGATGGCCCGATTGATATATCGCATCGGGAGCGATTAAGTTATGGCCCGACTGCAATATGCAATGGCGGACCTGATCCATTGTATAGGGCAGAGTTTATTTGTCGATTGCATCCGCTCTTTCAATCGGCAATCGGAACTTTTGTTTGGGCCGATTGAAATGTGTTATGTGTGGACTCGATGGAGTTATGCAGCGGAGTTAAAATATTCATCACGTTCATTTATTGATCGGCATCGAAACTTTATTATTTGATCTGTTTGTTTTGTTATAACACAGACTCGATGGGTGCTATAAAGCAGAGTTCATAGTTGGCTTTCACATTACAAAATGGCGCTTGTGTCAGCAAGCCCTAGGCGGACCCGAAACATTTTTATGTGTTCGATTGGATAATTCATCGCACGTTCAAGCACTGACGTCACCAACCTAAGTTTTGTTACACGAAAAGGTTATTGTATTTTGGCTCATAGTTCTTTCAACTCAGGCAGTTTATTGTTTCATTCCATCGCGCAATCAAAAGGTTCATTGAAGTTTTATTAAGGTTTTATGTTTTAAATATATGTTTTAACATATATTAAAACGAATGCTCATTTTGTAATGAATCCCGGTGGGCCCCGACAGTCTTTTAAATAGATTTGTTGTTTAGTTTTATTTATATATAGTTTGTATTATTATTATATGTGTGGCATATAAATAGTTGAAAAGGCCCGAGAGCCTCATTAATGTAATTTTTGTTTTGTATGCAAAATAGTGCGAAAAGAAAATACACAACAGTGAGTTGGTTTTTTTTTAGAACAGTGAGATAGAGTGTTAGTTTTGCACTATGTTTGTAGCAGTCAAACTTATTTTGTAATCTCTCAGTGAGGAAGTATTGTAACAGTTTTTTTTAAACGAATAGAAGTTTGTTTTATAGTGTTGAAACTCTGTCCTTGTGAGTGAAATTTTTATTTCTCTGTGTTAAAAGAGGAGAGTATTACTCTCTCCATTGTTTGTTCTAGAATTCTTATAAATTTCAACATAAAAAACACTAGTTATATAATGTCCAGTTTCAGTACTATACATTTCAATACTGTACATTGTATCCTGGTTATATATTGTCTAGTTTCAATACTATTAGTTGTATCCTTAAAAAAATCATATAATGTCCAGTTTCAATACTATAAGTTGTATCCTTAAAAAAATCATATAATGTCCAGTTTCAATACTATAAGTTGTATCCTTACAAAAATCATGTTATGCTTCAAAAATCCATAACTTCCTTCTTACTGGTCACTCGTGTACAAAGTTGTATCCTTAAAAAAAATCATGTTATGTATCAGGAATTCATAACTTCCTTCTTGCCATTCACTCGTGTACAAAGTCGGCAACAAATTTTCTTACAAAATAGCCTTTTCCCATCCAGATTTGACTTACAAAAAAGGACTAATCCGAGGCAAAGGTGATGATAAATCTTTCCACAAAGTCACAAAAATAGGAAATTATATCTTGGCCAGAAATTTAGCTGGACTTTCAAAAATGTTGAAATGTTACTTTCAACTGCCCTCTGTACTGTAAGCCGCTTTCCAATTTTGTTTGAAGGGCTCTGCAGCAGAGCCGCTTGCTAAAAGCATTGAAGAGTCAAGTTCGTCCTTGAAACCTGAAGTGTCTTTACATTCAAAACAGAGCATTTCTTTTTATTGAAGAACAGAGTATACACAGGGTTGCTTGTTATTTTCGGTGAACAGTCGTTGTATTTGAATACAGAGCTTTATAAAGAAAAATAGAGTTTTTTTGTTTAATACGCGGCCAAGTAATTTTTCCAAGTTTCGAATGGGACAAGTCGCTATGGTTCCCACTAGTCTTTTTGAATCACAATCGAAAAGTTTTTTTTTTATGCGTTTAAGTTTCTTGTTGATATGGAAGATTGTGATGCGATCGCAATAGCAATCACAAGTCGCATATGTTACCTCTGACGTATGTTTTGTGTCCAAAGAAATGTTGCGATGCGATTGGTGTGATCGTGCAATCACAATCGCAAATGTTAATCGCCCTCCGCCCAAGCCAAAGTCCATGGGAGCAGTGGTCCCACAGACCACGTGGCAACAAAGTATTGAATCGCAAGTTTTTTTTTATGGCCCGTTTGTAATGTTAAGTTTCGGACCCGATACGTTTATAGGCACGATTCAAATAGTTCATTGCGCGTCCAAAAATGGCCATATCCAAAACGAGTTGGTGGACACGATATGGTTTTATGCGCTGGATTTAATAATCCATTGCGTGCACAAAAGATGATGTCACAACTTCTAGTTTGTAACGCAAAATCTTCCGATGAATTTTGGTTGATAGTTTTTGAAGTTCGGCGGATGTTTGATAAGCTTTGTTTGTAAAGGTTTTATGTTGTAATGTGTTTTGTTTATTGTGTGACGGAGTAATGTGTTAAACTATTAATGATGTTATGTTTTAACATAAATCAATATAACATGTGCGCTATTGTAACGGTGGGCCCGAAAGGGCATTGCATTGTTTAAGTTTTTATTTTAGTTTTAAAGTTTATGTTTAATATGTGTTGCGCCACATAAAAGGCCTGAGAGGCATTGTAAATTTTTAAGTTTATGTAACACACAACAGTGCGTTGTTTTTTTTTTTAGACAGGAGACAGAGTGTTAGTTTTTGTGCACTGTGTTAGTAGCAGTCACTGTGTGTAATTCCTCAACAAAGGAAGTTTTTTTTGTAATAGTTTTTTTTCACAGTTAATGAAATTGTTATAGTGTGAAATCTCTATCTCTCTGAAGCAAAATTTTTTAATTTCTCTATGTTTAGAGGAGAGCATTATTCTCTCCATATTGTTTTGGAATTCTCAGAAATTCCAACATGGTATTGAAGCTAGTCTAGGCTCTTTGAAGGTGTCAAAGAAGCTGAAGGAAGGATTTCTTTGTTGCGACATCTTTTCCAGCAGAGTGAAGACTCAGTAAAAAAGAATCCAAGGTATTCTCAAGACAATTTTTTTTGTGTTACTGTTGAAGACAATTTTTTTTTAAAACATAGTCAAGTGTTTGAAGCATAGTTAGAGTGCAAGGATGGCTGGAGCCAGCACTAGCATGAGTATTGGTAATGCTCAGCTCCCACAATTTAATGGAAAAAACTATGATTATTGGGCAATAACCATGAGAGCCCTGTTTGCCTCTCAAGACATAAGGGAACTTGTTGAGGATGGTTTTGAAGAGCCAGTGGATGAAAATGAGTTTCTTGCCTTAACTCAGGCAGAGAAGGAGTTGTTGAAGAGAAATAAGAAGAAGGACTCTAAATCCCTCTTCTATTTTTATCAAGCAGTGCATGAGAGTGTGTTTCCAAGGATAGCATCAGCTAGGAGATCCAAAGAAGCATGGGAAACTCTCAAGACAGCCTATCAAGGCATGGAGAAAGTAAAGACAACAAAACTACAATTGCTGAGGAGAGATTTTGAGACTCTCTGCATGAAGGAGTCAGATAACATTGACTCATTCTTCACACATGTGATTGGAATGGTCATACAGATAAATTCTCATGGAGAGACTCTTGAAGAGAGAAGGATTGTGGAGAAACTATTGAGGAGCCTACCCTCAAGGTTTGATGTGATCGTTACCACCATAGAAGAGACAAAGGATCTCACAAACTTTTCAGTTGATGAGCTTCATGCATCATTGATGACACATGAGCAGAGATTGGGTAGAAATGAAAAATCTTCTCTGGAGCATGCTTTCAAGACCCAAATGTCCTTTGGAAGAGGAAGAGGTCAAGGAAGAGGAAACAAGAGAGGAAGAGGAAGAAGCCAAAACAGAGGTGGAAGAAACAGTCCAGCAAATTCTCAAGGAAGGGGCAATAATCAAAATCAGAACCAAGTCCAAGGTAGCAGCCAACAAAGTGGACAACAACATGCCCATGGACAAAGGTATGATAAGTCCAATGTCCAATGTCATTATTGTAAAAAATATGGGCATTATGCAAATGAATGTAGGAATAAGCAGCATGATATGGCTAATAGAACTAGTGCAAATTTCATTAGAGAAAATATCAGTGAAGATGAATTGTTTTTAGCTTGTAATATGGCTGAGGAAAAGAGTGAAGATTTATGGTTTCTAGACTCAGGTTGTAGTAACCATATGACAGGAAACATAGCCATGTTTTCTATGTTAGATTAGAATGTGAAGTCACAAGTCACATTAGGGACAGATAGTAAAGTTTATGTTATGGAAAAAGGAGATGTAGGTGTCTTAACAAGGAAAGGAGAAAAGAAAACCATAGAAAATGTTTATTATGTTCTTGGAATGAAATGTAACCTCTTAAGTATTGGACAGCTTGTTCAAAAGGGGTACAATGTTTTCTTTGAGGATGATGTATGCACCTTAATGGATAAACCACTCAGAAAACAATGTATTGCTGAAGTGAAGATGACAAGGAATAGAATGTTCCCTCTTAGGATGAGGACATATTTGAAAAATGGAGAAGAAATGGCAGCAGTGACATAAGAGGCTTTCCAAAGCGAAATAAAAGATGAGAATTGGTTGTGGCACTTGAGATTTGGACATCTCAACTTTGGAGGTCTTAACTTGTTACATAGAAAAGGAATGGTAAGAGGTTTACCATTGATTGAGAAACCAGAAAGCCTTTGTGAAGGTTGTATCTTGGGTAAACAACATAGAGAAAGTTTTCCATCCGGGAAAAGTATAAGGGAAAAATCACCCTTGGAAATTGTCCACTCAGATTTATGTGGACCGATGCAAACTCCATCACTTGCTAGCAGCCACTATATGTTAACATTTATAGATGATTTTACAAGAAAAACTTGGGTTTACTTTTTGAAAAACAAAAGTGAAGTGTGTTAGAAAAAAATTCGCAATTTCAAAGCACTTGTTGAGAACGGTGATCACATACATCAAATTCCTAAGGACTAATAGAGTGAGTATATCTCTAAAGATTTTCGTTTTTGTAGAGAAAATGGTATTCATAAGCAATTTACAACTAGATATGCTCATCAAAATGAGATAACCGAAGAATAATAGAACCATTGTTACACCATTTTTTGGTCATCTAGCCTATTATCATTAGATGGACCCAAGTACACCATGTAAGACCCATTTTACCCTAAGTAAAATTGCTTTCACTAACTATGTAAATAACTTAATAAACCACATTTATTAAGGTTGTTTATGGTCTAAATAGGAAACCCCAAAAGGAAATATTAAACAAACCTATTTTGTTTGATTTTCCTCATGGAATAATTAATTAAACCATAATTCCTAGTCATGTTTAACCCAAGACAAAGAAATTAATTAGATAAACCTTTATTTATCTTATTATTTTCTAGGAATAATTATTTAAATCTTATTTAGATAATATTCCTTGTTGCTTTCTAGACAAATACTTACAAATAATTAAATAAATCATTATTTGTTTAATTATCCTTCAACCACTTCCTTAAAAGATAAATAAATCATTTATTTATTTATTATTAACAAATAAAGGGATTTGACCCAAGTGAAATACTTTCCCTCCAACAAATATAATAAAATATTCCATAAAAGGTGGATCAGTTGGTTAACATTATTTTAATCATGCAAGATCTAGAATGACCCAATATGTTATAAATGAGGAGGTTTTCCTACCATTCTTCACCTTGTGTTGCCTATTGAATCACTCTGGATCTATACACTTGGTCAAATTTTTCTACATTATTTGTTGTGTGAGATCCTTTGAGTTATCTTTGTCTGGGTTTTCTACACCAACAAAGAGAGAGATTCTAGATACGAAGTGCGAGGACTTCAAGAACCCATCCCATTGAGGAGAATTGGATACGCCTTCTTGTTTTCCTCCCAGTTACCCTTAATGCAAAAATTCTTTCAAAAATTGTTCTTGTCTTGTCTATTGGATATATGGAGCAAACCCTTCTTTTTTATTGCTTAATGTCTTTCTATGCATAAGTCTGGTTTTTTGCGGCTCTTTTGATCAGCTAGCTGCCCAGGATACGAAGATATTGGAAGCCACTTTTGATGTTAAGAATTTATTAGTTGTACGTAGCTAAAGTGGCATTTTTACGTACTTGACAAAGGATTCATACTAACAAATGGCGACTCCACACGGGTTTTAATTCGACCCTTTGTCGTTTTTTCCTTATTCACACGCATATCCATTTTTAATACTAAGGTTTCTTTTCGGCTTTTTGTTTTCCTATTTTTATGTTGTTTTCTGCATAAAACCCTAAAACTGATAAAATTTCTTCCGCGTGTTCTGGCCTATTGCGGGTAGTAGACATCGATGCATGGCCCCGAAATGACAACTTTTACGAAAATCTATCAGGACACCGGGAACTTCGGTACTTTTCATCCCTTAACCTACGACACAGACCTCCGAATTAACGCACCCGGCTGGCTACCGTGCACGCGAAAACGAGGTCGGGGCTGCGACACTGCGCAATTTTTCAGTGATTTTTTTGCAATTTTTAGGGTTTTCTAAAACACATCGGGTTTTCCGACCTCTTGCCTCCACATTTAGACTGTTTCGATGCGGTTTCTCATCTAAGTGGGAACCTATCTAGGGCTTCGGTACCCCACTTTTTGTGGAAGAGTTTTAGCTATTTCAGCGAGTACGTTTTTCGAGTTTCGACCTTCCCTTTTCCAGATGCGATGCCTCCTCCTCGGATCACTTCCCCAAATCAACTTTTCTTCCCTCTCAAATCACCTCTTGTCATTTTTTTTGGACCTCCCTTCCAGGACCTCCTCCTTGTCCTTTCCACTTTTCTTGATTTCCTCCTTTTTTTCCGACCACCTTGCCTGCCTCTTGGGCGTGATGCACACCTCTCGGCCCGGCTTTCTCCTTTAGATCCTGTCCCTTTCGACCCTAGTCTATTGGCATATTTTTAGTGTGTTTTGACTAGATTTTTCCCTCTTTTAGATTAGTTTTGAAACCCGACTTTTTGGGTTAAATCGATGCAATAGTATTGTTAATTTTACGGTATTTTGGCATTATATCTTCTCTGAGATTTATTTTCCGATTCTGCCGGCTTACACTTTTATCTTGCTCTCCAAAATGAAAAGGGTTTAAAAATTAAAATTAACGCACGCCACACACTCACCCTGAAGAAGAAGAGCCTAGTTTACACCACCCGAGGCAAAGACTTTAAAATCAATTGTCTTACCTATACGCACTTGTTTCGACATTGTAATCACTTGATTCTGCCTCCTTGCCCTTGTGGTTGTTCTTCCCCTTGTGCCGTGTTTGTGTTGTCATCATTGCGCCCCAAGGTGCACTTCCGAACTTTGGCCTTCACCCTCAGTTCTAGTCGATCAAGCTGCTCCCCGTCCCGCGGGAAGTCGTCGAGCCGGTCCTTCTCCCAGGAGTCCGCACTCGGCTCCTCTTCGATTCTTTGGGTTCTCCTTTCCCTTCTGGTTCTCCCCCTATCACCTTCACTATGTACGGTCTAGGGCCTCGCAGCTAGCGGTTCTCAGGCCCTAATGCCGCCCCTCACGCAGGCACGCGGGAACTAGCTCGACCACACCCTTGTCGTACATCGCGAGCCTATCGGCCTCACCGTTTGATCAGTTGATCAATGACTTTATCCGCCACAATGTTGGTTGGATTGATATGCTATGCCAAGCTCCCCTCTCGACATCCCTAAGTTCGAAGGCCTTGGCAGAGAGGAATCCATCAACCATCAGATCTTTCCATATGTGGTGTTCCTCCAACTCCATTACTTGAGTGATTTCATCCGTCTTCGGTTGTTCCAAACGCACACTTCTGGCCAAGCTTCTAAATGGTATGTTGACCAAGCCACCTCTTCCCGCACCATCTTTGCGACCATTGCCCAAGCCTTTTTATCTTACTTCACGACTCCTCTCAGCTACGATACTAGTATGGAGCTTTTGACCTCTTTAGAGCAAACCTCTTGAACCGCCTTCGCTCATGTCCATGAATGGCGACGAAGATGGAGCTTATGTCGAGCTCCCCCTTCGAATATCGGATCTATATGGACTAGTTCCTTCACTCTCTCTTAGCTCCCCATTGGCAAAGATGTAGCCTCCATTTCCCTCAAAGCGAAAAGCCTCCTCAAATAGCAGCAGAAGCTATGACCCGATATATGCTCGGTACGGTTATGTTTATACTATCCTCCCCCCCGCCCCCTAACACTCCCCCGAGCCGGTGGCGCTAGCGCCCCGGGGCATCTCATTCCTCGACGGTATCGTTGGAGCCCTTCCTCATCTGTATGCTCAACCTCCTATGGGCTATGGTCTCCCTCGGGGAGGGAGCCGGCACCTCTAGCACTCTTCCCCTCCCGGTAGCATGTATCCGAGGATATGGCATGCCTCCTCCTTTTGCCCAACCTCACAACACCTCAATGTTACCCAACCTAACCATTACCTTTATCCGCAGCACAGTGCATGTGACTCTCCTCCCACGACATATGCGCTTCCATCTCCCCTTGCCTCCTCCAAACCCGCAACAACACCTGTAGCCCCCTCGAGGGCAAGTATTTGCACGGCGGGCGCAACTAATCCCCCTTCTTCTCAAAGAGGCGGAGAGGCAATCCAAACCAATCTTCCCTAGTACTCGTGGACCCAATCCTCAAGGTGTTGACCCTAACTGCTGCTAACCCGGCAACAAGGCACTCGGCCAAAGTCGGACGGAGCCGCTTTGCACAAATAAGCCTTGTTTGTGTTGCGGTGTTTATGGTCATTACACACATGATTGTTCCATCTGCCACCCCGGATGCAGCGGATGTGGGAGTCTCAAGCCACATTGCGCGGACAACACGCCTCCCCTCATGCTCCTCCTAATGTGGCCACTACCCAACCCGGCTGTTTTTCTTGATCCTTTCCCTCGGCCAAGGATTAGTGGCTATGGCAAGCAGCTGACCGGAGTCGCCACTCCACATTCCTACCCCCGGTTCCTCCCCGTGCCGGATCCTTATGATGAACTGCGATCCTTCCCAATGAATTTGACCTTCACCTTCAAACTCGGTCTCGCCGGTACCCCAAGCCTCCCGAAAGCTCGGTCGCACAAGGTCGCTTCTTCAGGTTCTCTGAACTATTTCGACAACCAATGGTCCCTTACATATCCCTCAACCCAAAGTTGAGGTCCATACTAGATTCCTAAAGGACGGGTGTGTCGAAATGCACAACGGTTGAGATGCTCATTCGTATAGCATAGTAGATGATTTGGCGCAATCTCCTGCTACCATTCCCTGCCCCCGGAACTCCTCCGGTCGTGCCCTTCCCAAAGAAGGCTTTACTATATGCGTGGGCGCTATAGATCTTACTAATGACCAAATGATTGTGTTCGACGCCCATCAATCGGACAAGTTCTCCTCTTCCTACCTTGATCGCCTTCCGTCCCGGTCAAAATCCGGAGACGCCAACGTTTCTCGGTGTATAATTGATGAGGGCATCTACCCATGTGATTTCCGCTTTGGTTTGGAAACAACTCGGATCTCTGGTGGCCCCTTCCACGATCACCCTTTGAGTGTGGGACGGCCACGCCTCGACCCATTGGCCTTTTCGTAATTGTCCTACCCTTGCCGGTAAGAATATTTGCGTTGACGTCGAAGTCATTGACGCCCCTCTAGACTACAACATTCTATTGGGCGAAGCTACACCTATGCCATGTCTGTTTTCCCATGCGTGGTTTTTTGCAGATGTCTCCCTCACAATGGAAAGATAATCACCATTGGCCATTTGTCTTGCCATGAGCCACTAGTCTCGGACCTCTCCGGAGACGACCATTACTTACGCGCCAATAAGAAAACGCGTTGATTCCTTGACCCGGTGTCTCCCCCGGTGTCTACAAAGATTCCTCCCTTCTTGGAACTTTTCTTGGTCTTCCCCCTCCTCCACGTCTATGATCCCGGCTTATCGAATGTTTGCATGATGCGATCGTCTAGGGCTGCCCTTAAGCTACACGCTTCGGCTAGTCGTAGCCTCGGACTCAACCTCGCCCACGCAACCACTCCTAGCCCTTCATCTCCGCCCGGCGGACCTGTCACTCATCCCGGCCCTTCTCCTACGAGCCCCGGTATCCACGGGAACGCTTATCCCCTTTGGATCGGTTCCCCCAAGCCTTAACCACCTCGAGAGGCCGAGTCCCTCTCGGGTCATTATCCCGGCGGTCGGATACCATTCCTAGCTCCCCATCCCAAAGTCTATTCGAGTCCCGTCATGGCCACCCTCTCTCTCCCTAACACGACCTTGGGTATACCCGTCGGTACCTTGACCCTCCGGTAGCTACCGAGTCCTCATTGCCCCAAACCCTATCTTGCTTTGTCTTCCAGTTCAAGTTTGGTCCCCCTTGCTTCCTCCATTGCTACCATGCCCCCTACACCTCCCAAGGACCCTACCCCTATGGTGATAGCTCCCGAGAAGAAAGTAGCTCGCGAGGAGGCATCCGAGAACAAGGCCACCTCGGCCGACCCTACTCCTCCCACTTCGCAAAGCCTTGTGCCTTGTGTGATGTAGGTCATTCACGACACCCATACTTGTCTAAAGTTGCCCCGCATTCAACCCATGGTCAAAAGTCGCATTCCACGAGTCTCGGTCTCAGGCCACTTCTCTTCCATCTCGTCGCAATGACAAGAACTAAAAACTATTCACACTAGAAAACCACACGCTTTGTGTGAGTATCCATATTAATCCCACCATTGTCCTCACTTGACACATTACCGCGCCTCTTTAGAAGTAGTCCAAGAGTACGAGGTTAGACAAAATCAATCCGCCTCTCCCATACTTGTGCGGTATGCTTCGGGCCAGCCGAGATCCCCCGCTCCCCGCCGACATTTCCCAGTTTTAGATGACGGAGTCTACTACGACCATTCTTTACCTATCCTCCTCTATGCGACCTTTGGAGCCAGGTCCCCTTGCATCCTCCCTGTTGCCTCGCTTGACCCCCCTTCGGCGACCACCCCTTGACCCCCTCGTATCTACCCATGCACGAGCTCACTCCACCCTTATCTCTTGTTGACCTGCGGCCAGGAGTCTCGCCATGCCTCCTATGGCCTCACATACCACCCTCTAGTTTGTATATGAGTCATAGCCATCTTTGCTCATTGCATTCCCTCCCGAAGTTGCCGCTTGATGTCTTCTATACACTCACGTTGCCATCATTGTATCTCCTCCCCCCATTTGTTTTTTTGTAACCTCGCTCCTCGGGACCTCCCATCCCCACCCTTTATCAGTTACGCCGATGGTGCAAGTCGTTACTCCCGGAATCTAGCCTCGGCGAGTTGAGGCCATTTTCACCCCTTACATGCCCTTGTCCTCTCAAACGGAATTACGGTGGTACTGCCACCAACAATTAAGAAATTTAATATGATGCGATGCGTGGTCTCTTATCCGATACCCTCTTTCACTTAGCATCCTCCATCTGCATGTTCATTTGGATTCCCTACTTCTTGTGTCTTACTGACTAAGTAGTGTTTATCGTGTGCATAACCATTTTGTCTTTTGTTTTAGATGATATTTACAAGTGAAACTCTTGATACGTGAATTTGGAAACCATAACTTTGTGTACCTCGAGAACAAAATCACTATGTAGATCATATTGCAAACCATGTTCTAAGATTGGCATTTATCACACGCATTTCACTAAGACAATAACATTCATAATCATTAAAAACGATGCATATCCATAATATGTGTCGCAAAACATGTGTTTAGAGTCCATCTGCTACATTACATATGACATGCCATAGCATGTTACAAAAAAACTCAAACTAGGGGCACCACACGCCCCTACATACACAGGGGGCACTACATGCCTACTCACTATACGGCGGATCTAGGAGCCAGTAGCTCACCGCCCTTGCCGGCCGTAGATCACATGTCTGCCTTGACGGCCATCGCCATGCACCGCATGACACCTCGCCATTCCGAGGGAAGACCAATGCATGCCTCCACGTGCGGTCGTCTAAGTCTTGCCACCCACGCTGCGAAGCTACCGAAGACCGACAGCATCTAGCATCTATGGTGGATGTCCTCCGGAGAGGAGCGCATCCTCATTGCGCCTGCTCTCGACCCACTCGACCACTGCTGACTCCGAGAGGCGCCGGGCGTCCCATATATCCGGGCGGTTTCTGGGAGCTATACGCATACCAACGGTACATGAATCAGTACCATATCTACTATTCAATAACTTTAACATGCCCATACACGAATAGTAATCTTTCACACTTACCATCGGGCCCCCATACTCGACCGAGGCGGAAGTGGCGGGTCAGGATCTCCCACAATAACTCATCCCACAATAGGGATAGTCGTCAATGTATAACGACATCTGATCCCAATGGAAAAGGCTAAATTCGAAACACTCGCCCGGCCCGCCCCTCCTCCTCCTCTACACGATGGCCTTGCCGGCGCATCTTGGGCTCTCTCGGGCCCCCATGCGGGAGCGTATACGAGGTCGTAAGGTCGGGATCTTCTCAAATAAGAAGGTGCACAATAAAGTCCCATACGAGCAATCATGGTTCACTTGCCACTTGCGGAGTGACGAAAAGCTATCATTTTAGCGACACCGGCATCATTTGATCCCACCATAGTAGGTCCCACTCAACACCTCTCCACAATCATCATACGCTATGATGATGTGATGGAAGCAGTTGCAGGGATACGCAACACCACTTTGCGGCCTTTGCCACGAGGTCTCTAATCTCTCTAGATCCCCGATCGATGTCAAGATCCCCTTGACTTGGAGACACAGTTGACAATTCCTCCATAAACTCACGATATCACTAGCCCCCACGGTAATATTCGGCGCATGTTTCCCACCATCCTCGGTGGCGGGAGACCGTCGAGGAAATACACATCTTGAACATCGGTTCGATCTGACCTTTTGCACTACAAATACCTCATGCTGCGGGTCAGTGACGATAATCCGGGCAAACAAAGGCTCTCCTCCCTCATCAAGGGTTCTCCAAAAGCTTTAGAACCCCAAACCTAGCCAACACCGACGGACACTGCGATGCACTCGGATCTCTGCCGTAATGTACCCAGGTCTCTCTCTCTCCGGTTAACTTTTATTATGTCACTTATATCTACACAAAAACATCATCTTTGTCGGCATACGGACGAATATCATAACCAAACACAAAAATCCAACTCTCGGCCATAAAAATAGCACCAAAACCCGTCATCTTCCGAATTCGCACTTTTTGCCCAATTTTGGGACAAGTCGCGATTTTATACTGAAACACCTTCTAGGTCGTACTTTTTGGCCCAAAAGTGTGACCTAGACGTAGAGATGAAGGAGAGATGCGATTTCTGAGAGCTTTTGGGCCCTAAAGCCGAACTTTTCAATCCGGAAAATTGAAAGATTAAAGTTAGGCCTCTTAAACCCTTTGAAGGATCTCGATTCCAATAGTTAGTTTGTCAAAAGCTACGCTCACGCAAGATTTAGGGCCTTCTCTCCTCTCTACATTCACCACTGACAACACTAGAAAATGAGTGAATTTGGAAAAGCGCCTTATTAAAGAGAACCCTTGTTTTCTTCTTTCGGTGATGCCACCATGCTGTAGCCCCGTTTGACAAAGTTTGTCTACACCGTTGGAAAGCTCTCATAGCGCTCAAATGGGTATCTGACCCAAGTTTTTGTGATTTGATACTTCACTAGGGCACATATTTTCCAAGAAGGGTCACTTCACCTCTCATTAAAATCACATTTCTTCACTTACAACACTTGTACTCGAGGCACCATTTTGCCTCCTTACTTGTCTTTGTTCGTATCGATTTTCGTCATGAGTTACCATCTTGTACTCATGTTCTGTAGTCCCCCATTGGGCCTTTGCGTGTGAGAGCACCATCGAGTCGCCCTTGTTTAGAGCATCCAAGTTGAGTCATCATTACATTCATGGAGTCTATCCAGGAGTCCCTTTGTACCCCGCTATAGCCCTCCATCCTTCATTTCTTGGTCCACTCTTGTGTGTCGCATTATGGCCTTCGATCCTTGTCCCCTGCTCCCTTATGATATTACGTCATTCCTTGCCATGTCATTCATTCCCTTTATGCTCTAACAATCGTCGATTAACTGCCTAGGTCCTTTCCATTTCACCATCATCATTGGTGTCCCGGTCACATCCATCACTCTACTACTATTTTCTCTCGTGCCTTAGTTGAGGATCTCTTATTTGCCTACCTATGGTGGACACTCATACATCGACATCGGCTCCTTCATTGACGAGGTCTAGAGGGCGGTGTACCTTGGTTCCGGCTTCCACTCTTGTTCGGTGCCTCGAATCGGAAAAGGATCTCTCATTTCCCTTTGACTTGATTGCTTCTCCCTCCACGACTCCTTTCGGCCATGATTGAGATCCGTATGCTTGATGGTTCGGCGATCGGCAACGGCTCTTGGTGATTCCCGAGTGTGTGTGAGATGTCCTGGAAAGCCCCCCCCCATGAGGGGGTGGCCTGTAGTGGCTTACATGCACGGATGACCTCTTCATTGCAGCCTTCGATGCGGCTCCATATATTTGATGATCGGCCTTAGCGCTTGCGGCCGCCTCTTTTATTTGCATGTATCGATCGGATCTTGTGAGCCCTTCCCGATGTATAGGGAGCATTTGGAGTTGTATTTGTATCTCATGTACTCGAGATATTATTGTATAAGTCTGTTGTTATCCCGGGCACGGCATGTATGTGATTCCTCATTGTATTAGTATGCGGCTCGTGTTTATGCAGTTGTACTTTATGGTTCGGTCCCTTGTTTACTTTGGACACACTATTCTTTTGTACTTTGTCTCGGCGGGCATGGGTATGCCTCCCCTAGCTACCTTTGCTAGTACCCTCTCATAAAGAGACTTGTTCCCTGCAAGTCTCATCTCCTCGAGGTCTAGTTCTTCAACACACCTGCGTCTACCTTACATTTCTCTCTGCGACTTCCCCTCTTGATATGCAGTGATTGAGTTCTTACAACGTACTTCGGTCATACGTTGCTCCTAACACTCGCAGTTTGGGGGAAATGCACATTTACACACCATTTTTGGTCATCTAACCTATTATCACTAGATGGACCCAAGTACACTGCATGTAAGACCCATTTTACCCCTAAGTAAAATTTCTTTCACTATGTAAAATAACTTAATAAACCACATTTATTAGGTTGTTTATGGTCTAAATAGGAAACCCCAAAGGAAATATTAAACAAACCTATTTTGTTTGATTTTCTTCATGGAATAATTAATTAAACCATAATTCCTATTCATATTTAACCCAAAACAAAGAAATTAATTAGATAAACCTTTATTTATCTTATTATTTTTCTAGGAATAATTATTTAAATCTTATTTAGATAATATTCCTTGTTAAATATGACAAATCACCCACAAATAATTAAATAAATCATTATTTGTTTAATTATCCTTGACCACTTCCTTAAAAAGATAAATAAATCATTTATTTATTTATTATTAACAAATAAAGGGATTTGACCCAAGTCAAATACTTTCCATGAAACAAATATAATAAAATATTCCATAAAAGGTGGATCTAGATTTGGTTAACATTATTTTAATCATGCACCAAGATGTATAATGACCAATATTTTGTTATAAATAGGAGGGTTTTTCCTACCATTCTTCACCTTTTGTTGCCTATTGATCACTCTGGATCTATACACTTGGTCACATTTTTCTACATTGTTTGTTGTGTGAGCTCCCTTTGAGTTCTATCTTTTTTTAGGTTTTCTACACCAACAAGAGAGATTAGATGCGAAGTGCTAGGGACTTCCAAAACCATCCCATTGAGAGGGGTGGATACGCCTTCTTTTTCCTCCCGGTGCCCTTAATACAAAAATTCTTTCAAAAATTGTTCTTGTCTTGTCTATTAGATATATGGAGCAAACCCTTCTTTTTATTACTTAATGTCTTTATATGCATAGATGCGGTTTTTGTAGCTCTTTTCTTGATCAACTAGCTATGAGATATGAAGATATTGGCGGCCACTTTTGATGTTAGGGCTATTAGTTATGCGTAGCTAAAATTGTGGTCTTTTTTCGTACACTTCAACAAAAGGATTCATACTAACAGCATAATGGACATGGCAAAGAGTATGTTAAAGGCAAAGCTTGTTGCCTAATGATTATTAATTTGTTGTACATTGTACGACGCATATATTTTGAATAGGTGCCCTACAAAAGGCATTATGAACAAAGTGTCGAAAGAGGCATGGAGTGGCACAAAGCAAGGTGTCACACACATGAAGGTTTTTGGATATGTGGCTTATGCACACATTCCGGATCAGCTAAGGAAGAAGTTGGACAACAAGGGAGAAATGTATTTTCATTGGATACAGTGAGGAATCCAGAGCCTATAGGTTGTATAACCCATCCACCAAGAATTTTTTTGTGGCTTGAGAGATGTTCGGTTTATTGAAGAGGAAGCTTGGGATGGAAGCATAAACTTGATGAATGTTAAACATTTTTTTATCTCATGATGAGAATAATGATGAGTTGGCTGCGAAATACATCCCCAAAAAACAGCACCAACACAAGAGCGTGAGAGCCCACACCCTTGAGGAGAAATGTGATGCTTCTCCAAGCACACCACAAGGAGGAAATTCAAGTGCTTCTTCAAGCATTTGTACACAATGAAAGAGGTAAGAAATTCAAAAGTTTGAAGAGATTTATGAAAAAGGTATAGCAAATGAAGGTATCAATTTTATTTGCTTTTATGTTGTCATGTTGATGATCTGTTCATTTCGAAGAAACGATCAAGAATGAGAAATGGATGAGAAGCTATGGATGAGAGATAAATGCCATGGAAAGAAACAAGACTTGGGATTTGGTTGAACTCCCAAAAGGTAAAGATGTTGATTTAAATGGGTCTACAAGACCAAGAGGTAATCTTGAAGGAAAAATAGAGACACAAGGCAAGACTTGTTTTCAAAGGTTATAAGAGAAAATGCATGGGATAGATTATGAGGAAACTTTGTACCGGTTGCTAGAATGGAAAACTGATGAGAGTAGTGTTGTCCATTGCGGCAAACAAATGGAAATTTTGCAAATGGACGTGAAGTCGGCATTCCTAAATGGAGTGTTAATGGAAAGAGGTTATATTGAACAACCTCTCGGCTATGAAAAAAAGAAAGGCAGAGCATAAAGTTTGCAAATTGAGAAAGCTCTTTATGGGCTCGGTAGGATAGACTCCTATCTACTAGAAAATGGATTTAGAGAAAAGTGTGAGGGTAAACCCACCCTCTACATCAAAGAAAAATATGGAAAAATATTGATTGTAGTTTTGTATGTTGATGATGTTATTTTCACAAGTAATGATGATTACCTTATTGAAAATTTTAAAGCAGGTCATGAAAGAAGATTTTGAAATGATGACATGGGTTTGTTGAAATAATTCTTGGGAATAGAAGTAGAACAAGATGAAAAATGGGATTTTATCTCACGAAGGAAGTATGTTAATGAGGTACTTGAAAAGTTAACATGCAAAAAAAAGCAAAAGCGATGATCACTCCACGGTGATGGGATTAAAACTCGGCGAGGGATAACGGCAAGGATTTGATCCTAGTCTATACAAAATCATAATTGGCGACCTTATGTATTTGAGCACTAACTAGGCGGGACATAATGCATGTTGTTGGTTGATTTCGAGATTCATGGAAAAGCCAAAGAATGCACATTGGCAGACGTGAAAAGAATTAAAGGGGTATGTTAAAGGTACTAAAATCTTTGGTATTTTTTATCTTTTTGCTTCAAAATGTTGATTTAGTTGGATACACTGACAATGGTCTTGGGCTGAAAGTGTTGATGATCGAGTGTACTTCCGGTTATTTTTTTCACATGGGTTCGAAGGGATCCATTTCATGAGCTTCTAAGAAACGGCCATTGTAGCGTTGTCAGCGGAAAGCGAGAATATGTGGCGGCTACATCAACGACGTGTTAAGAAATTTGGATGAGAAAAATGTTGAGAAGTTTATGCCAAGATCGGGTAAAAGGACAATGATCTTTTGTGACAACCAACTCGACTATTGCATTGTCAAAAAATTGATTTTTCATAAAAAAGGACAAAGCACATTGACACCAAGTTTCACTTCATACACAAATTGGTTAACAATGGTGAGATAGCTTTGCAACATTGCGAGAACATAGGATCAATTTGCGAGATATCCTCACAAAGCCACTTATGCATAAAAGCTTTGAAAATTTGAAATGCTCGGGTATGCGAGAAAAACCCCGGCGGTTGAAATTAAGGGAGTGTTGGAAATTAATTCCAACTACGAGTCAATCGGCGGTAATAGCGAGAAGTGAAGATCGGCGGCACATTGAAGCCAAGGCTAAGGCATTTGCCTGCTATCTTGAAAAAATTGCAAAAGGATTGGAAAGAAATACGAATTTTAATTATGGGTGGAACGAGGCTTTAAGCCTTACCAACAAAATTGGTGGAGTAAAGGATGAGGCGGTAAATCGCAGAGAATATCTTGCAAGTGTCTTGTTGATGTGTCAAGTTCCGCGTGTGGAACAAGCAAAACATATTCTTGCGGCCTTTTTTATGGCCCGATGCGATCATAAAAATTGCACGTTATATTATAAATTGCCCTCCACTTTAAGCCGAGGCCCACGGGTGGTCCCACGGAACCATGCGACGTTGTTTAAATCAATCGCAAAGTTTTGAATCGGGAGTTTTGAGTATGCTTTGATCGCAACATACATAATCGAGAGGCTTTATTGTATTTGGCCCGATAGACATTCCAATGGCGGACCCAATCCAAACTTGTGTTTCATTTTATTATTGCCATCGCATCCGGCGATTCCAATCGCAATCGGAAGATCGGTGAGTGATGCGATTTGTTTAAAAGTTCCGGACACGACGTCATTATATGGTATGTTGTATTTGTTATATCGCGTGCGGTTTTCCAATCATGTCCTGTAATTTCTGTTGGTCATGTGTTATGTTATAAACTAGGGAGCCGACGTATTTTGTTATGGCGAGAGTTTAATATGGGATCGCATCCAATTATCAATCGAAGATTGGAGTTTTTTAAAAAGTGTAACGTTATAGTGAAATGGGACCGTCATATATGTTTTACGTTTTAATTATAAAATGGGCTTCCGTGATTGGTTTAATTGGTACTTTATTATTACTTTAATATATGCACGGCGCATATATAATGTAAAGGCCCATGAGGCAAATGTATTGTTTTTTGTTTTTAAACGGAGACATAGTCGTTTTACTGATAGGTGCGTTATTTAAAATACACAACTTAAACGTATTTGTTGAGAGAGACATAGTGTTTTGTTTGAGAGGCAAAGGAAGGCTTTGTGAGCGTATGCAGGCAGGTCACATATTTTGTAAATCCCTCGTGTGAGGAAGAACTTATGCTGAGATCTTTTTTATGAAATAGATTTTTTTTTCTTGAGTTGAAACTACGTCTCTTGTGGTGAAAAATTTTGATCTCTATGTGTTAAAGAGGGAGAGTATTACTCTCTCCACTATTTACAATTACCGGAATTTTCAATATTCCAACAGCGGTATGAGTGTGGAAGAAGGCATTTGTGTGGTGTTGTTGAGCACCATGTGTAGAGTTGAAGTGAGACTTGGTGTGCCATTGTGTAGAAGAACCATTACTTAGATCGGAAAAATGCATTGTGAGGGCGATTGACATTGTATGAGGAGTCGTAGTCAAAGTGCTTGTGTTAGGTTGTTGGGAGTTGGAGAGCCGACCTTGGAGACGAGTTAGAGAGTTGACAATGATGCGCACAAATGTTATGTGATCGAACGCCATTGAAAAGGGTGTGGATGAGCGGCTATGAAGTGGCTATTGGATGAATCTTTGTGGACTGTGAGGCATCATATAATGTAGAAAGGCTTCTCACGAGAGGAAGAGTAGTACAATTATGCATGTGGAGGGAGCATCGAGGAGCGTCAGTACATGTGGATGCCAATTGAGCGAGTGTTTCTCTTATCAGCGCGAAGAGCCCAAGATTGATTGTGGGACTACCAAATACGAACAATTGATTTGCATGGGGGCTATGGTACTATCTACTTGTGATGGTGTAGAGAGTGTGGCTTGCTTGTTGGAGAGGGTTGTGTTACGAGCTAAGGAGTTGCCTTGTGTATGAGCCAACTGAAGCAAGGACAAGAGATGTGATGTTGTTGTAGAATTTTAAATGGCCACTTCTCTCTAAGCCGGCTAATAAACTAGAATAAATATGACATAAAAAAAACAATGAAAGACAATAAAACTAAAAAAAACACGGAATCAAATGAAATCTTGCTCAACTTGTAAATCTCACATTGCTTTATCCCATGTAAATATATTCTTATATAATAAACCAATTACTAATTCTATTTTATCAAATACTAATTATTTATTAAATACGCAATGATTCTAAGCACTAGCCATCCTAATAATTTCTTTGCTATAATTCTTAATAACATAGAATCACAAAGTTCTTTGACAAATTTCAGCAATTAAGCATTATTCTCAACACTCCCCTTAATGCTTAATGAGGCTTACTAAATTATCTTAGTGCCAAAAAGCTGATCTTTTAGCCCTTTTTGGTGAAGATATGTTTGCTAGGCGATGCTTAGTATTTATGTGCTTCAATTCAACATCATTCATACACTTTCAAATCTACGAATGAAGTGATATTTCATGTCAAAATTCTTTGTCTAGCTGTGATGAAATGGATTCGTAGATCCTTTGGAAACTAATCTTGCCTTGTGTCTTTCAACACTCCCATCAACTGAAATTAAATTTGGTCTTGTAGACCCATTTGGTGTAATATTTTCTTGTCATGCGGAAACTCTGTCAATTCCCAAGTGTCATTCATTTTGTGAATGGAATCTATCTCTTCTTGCATAGCTTGCACAAACCTCATTAGTACATGCATCTTCAAAACATGATGGTTCAAAATCAGCCTTGGCTAATAAAGAAAAAATTCTTGTCTCATCTATTGGGTTTTCTTCATGTGATTGATTTGCGGTCCTGCGATATATGTCACTCAATCTCCTTACCTTCCTTGCGAACTTGGAGAAAAGTTGGACTCGAACTTGATATTGATGGAATTGATGAAGAATTTGCTTCGTGGAGTTAAACTACTAGATCTCGAATCATTAGTTGAGTACGCTCAATATAAAGCAATTATATCATCATTCAAAACAAATTTTGTCTTCTCAACATGGCCTTTTTTATGACCATAAACTCCCCCTTCATAAAAAATTACATCTCTTGATACAATAAGATTTTTAGTGAGGGGATTATACAATTTATAAGCCTTGCTTGTCTCACTATACTTGATGAAAATGCATAACTCACTCTTTGCATCTAACTTTTTACTATTTTGATCAGGTACATGCACATAAGCCAAACAACCAAAAACTTTGAAATGATTAACATTAGGATTTTTTTTATACCAAGCTTCATAAGGAGTCATATTCTCTAGTGCACTAGTGGGGCGACAATTGAGGATGTACACTACGCCCAACAACTTCTATATCCCAATAGGTACTCAATCCCTTAGTTTGTAACATGCACCTTGCCATTTCAACCACGGTGTGATTCTTCCGTTCGGCTACACCATTCTGTTGGGGTGTGTATCTTTTGGCAGTATGTTCCTCTGATGCCATTCATATCACAATAACTCTCGCTTTTGGCTTGAGAATTCTCCTCCACGGAGTCCGCAAAAATTTGATCTTGGACCCTTTCTCATTTTCTACAAGTGCCTTGAACTTTTTGAATGTATCAAGGCTTCACTTTTGTCCTTCGAGAAAATATACCCAACAATTTCGTGAGTAATCATCAATAAAAGTGATGAAATATGATGACTTACCCAAACTATTGAATGCATAGGACCACGGATGTTTGAATGAACAAGGCTTGAAGTGGATGATGAGCACATCATGCATTTCCCTTTAGGGAACACTGCTCTTACGTCTTGCCTTTAGCACATTCTTCACAAACCTCATATGCTCCTTTACCAGGCAAACCGAGAAACTAATGCATTTGAGGTTAGAAGTTTCAAAGCTGTGAAAATTTAAATGCCCATGCACGAGATGCCATAGCCAACTTGAATCCTTATAAGCCATATTTGCAAAGGTGTTGCTATGTTCATAAAACCTTAAGGGAAACATCCTATTTCTTGTCATAGGCACAACGGTGATCACCCTAGCTTCCTTATTCTTATCATAGATAGTACATGTCTTATTTTCAAAGACTACTTTATAATTTTTCTCACATAAACTGCCCAACACTTAACAAATTGTGCTTCAATTGTGGAGTATAATAAATATCATGAATACTCTTTATACCTTCTTTTGTTTGGATCTCCATAGCTCCTTTGGCAGCAACCTCCAAATATTTATCATCACCAAGCTTGACTTTAGATTTAAAACTTCCATACTTGGCTGAAAACAATTTCTCATTCCCTGTCATATGGTTAGAGCATCCAGAATCTATGTCCCAAACATCTTTACTAGTATTTTCACCTTTGGCATAAGATAAAATTAAGTGATCTGGATGATACTCATTACTTTCTTGAGCATAGTTAGCATTTTTACCTTCTTTCAATCTGCATTCTCTTTCAAAGTGGCCATATCTATTACAATAGTAACATTGAACATTTCTCTTATCAAATCTACCTCTTCGTCTAAAACTACCTCTGCCTCTACCTCTAGAAAAATTTTGGCTTTGCCATTTACCTTGATCTTGATTGGTTTTGGCACTACTCTGCCTTTCATCTTCATTATGTGTAATTTGTAATTTGGGGGAAAAACTTTCTCAACAACTTCAAAGTTTCTTTCAATCTTTCTTCATGAGACATGAGAGATCCAACCAATTGATCAAACTTTGGTGTGTCAAATCCTTGCTTTCTTCTAATATTATGGCAACGTTATTCCATCCCTGAGTGTTAAAGATCTCAATACTTTTTTTTATTAAAACTTCATTACTTACAGTTTCCCCAAGTGTATACATTTATTGACCACATCTTTGACTCTCACATAATAGTCACTTATACTTTCGGCTTCTTGCATCTTCGAGTTCTCGAACTCTCTTCAATGTCCTGAAGCTTCACCAACAATAACCAGTCACTACCTTCGTAAGCTTCTTGAAGAGTCTTCGAGGGGCATCTTTGGGTTAGCTCCCGATATTCGTGGAAATAAGCTCTTATCAAGAGCTATCTGAATGTGAAACAATGCTTGAGCATTCTTCTTCCTTGCTTCCTTTCTTGTTGTTTTTTCATTGAGTTTGTAAGGGCATTCCAATACATTGGCTCATCATACTTTGATTCAACGATCTCCACAAATATTTTCCAATAAAAAAGGTTAGCATCTTAATGCACCAATAATCATAATCATTCCCATCAAATTACGGAACGGGCATGTTAGAATTTGACATTTTTAACTTTGAAATTCCAACGATTAAAATTTAACCTAAAACAATTTTACCTTTCCGTTACCAATTGTAGAATTTGAAATGGCCACTTCTCTCTCTAAACGGCTAATAAACTAGAATAAATATGACATAAAAAAAACAATGAAAGACAATAAAACTAAAAAAAACACGGAATCAAATGAAATCCTTTAACTCCAACTTGTAAATCTCACATTGCTTCATCTATGTAAATACATTCTTATATAATAAACCTATTACTAATTCTATTTTATCAAATACTAATTATTTATTCGACTACGCAATGATTCGAAGCACTTGGCCATCCTAATAATTTCTTTGCCTAATTCTTAATAACATAGAATCACAAAATTTCTTGACAAATTTCGGCAATTAAGCATTATTCTCAACGATTTGTCTTGTTCATGTCATCGGCTGATGGCTTTGGTCTAGTGTGTGAAGTGGTGGATTTTGTGCCACCTAGATGAAGTATCGGCGTGTGTGCCCTGGTACAAGAAGTTGTCATTGTGTGTGCAAATGTTGTTGCGGATCTTGATGTGAGTCTTCTCTGATCTCCAGTGTGGAGCGTGACACAAATTTGTTCTTTACGCCCATTCAAAGAACTTTGGAAAAGATATTTTGGAGTTAATTACAGTGTGTGGTACGGTTTGAGCTCCTTGTTGAACTACATGGGTATTTGCCTTAGAAATAAGGCAAAATGAAAAGCCTAGTTATTAAGTTCTCATTAATGTGTGGTACGGTTGAGCTCCTTGTTGAACTACACAGGAGGCACTTGTAGAAATAAGGCAAAATGAAAGCCTAGTTATTAAGTTCTCATTAATGTATTATGGTAAGCTTCGGCCGATACTTAGCCAGAAAACGGTGCTAATAATTAAGATCATGATTAAGGGGAGGTGTTGGAGTAGTAATCCTCTCCTACTATTCATATGATGGCAATACACTTATTAATCGGCACAATAGTTGATATTCGGCGATATTTGGAAGGGTTAGATCGATCATAAGCATGGGATTCCTTTACATTGAATCTCAATAGCTAATAGTCGGTGATGATCGGCGGGGTTAGATCGGTGATAACTACTAGATTCAGCATTGAATCTCAGCACTCGGTCATGTATAAATTCCCGGCTCAATCATGTATAAATTCGATTGTTCATTAATGTAATAGATAAGCTCCTCGGGGAGCCTTCAATGGTTTCTAACATTTTCTTGTGCGATGCTTTCATTCTCAATGTCGGTTTTTCAAATAGGTCAACGGGTTGAAACTAGCATCTAGCTCAATCAATGTAATTCATCTCAAAATGTTATCGAGCAATGCTTTTGGTTATAATCCAAAAAATTTAAGACCTTCGGACAACTTTCAAAAGCCATAAAAGAATACGTTTGGAGCTATGTGGGCTACTAATTTCGGCTAGGTCGTTTCCTCAACGTAAATTATTTGAAAACGATCAATAAAACAAGGTATATTAATAATAATAACTTTGGAAAAGTTCTTTTGGAGTTAATCACGGTGTTTGGTACAGTTTGCTCTCCTTTTGAGCTCCATGGACTGCCTTAGAAGTAAGGCAAAATGAAAGCCTTGATTATTAAATTCTCTTTAATGTATTGTGGTAAGCTTAGTTGATGCGAGGCTTGTTAAACACGTTATCTTAATAATTAAGATCGTGATTAAGGGGAAGTTTTGGAATAGTAATCACTCCTACTATTCACTGGCCAAACATTTAAGACCTTCAAACCTTTCAAAAGCCATTAAGAATACGGAGCTATGTGAAGTGCTAATTTGGGCCGTCGTTTCCTCAACGTAAATTCTTTGAAAGGAGACCTCTAAGTCGTCTTCGAAACTCATGAGGACACAACAATATGAACTCCATCGGCTTCCAACTATACACGACTTCTTGTTCATCAAGGAAGGGTTGTCCCTATGAGGAGAGTTTCATGTATTCTCTTGTGAATGTATGTCAAAGTTATACGCCTAATGTTTGTTTTTACGTGATATTTCTTTAAGGATTCTTGCGGATCTTAAATGTTAATCCATTAACCTAAAAACCGAACGGGCCTCTACTTAGTGAATATGTAACTCACGTAAAGAACTGCGAACGATAACGAAATGGAAATTAGGGGAATAAATTGAATGAAAAAACCCGACACGTATACACAACATGCATCCCGACCTCCTTGACCAGCTCCTATGCCTAGGCTCTCGAAACATGTTGAAATCTCTCTGAATTTGATGAAAATATGCCCCCACAACTGACCCGAGATCCTGCGCGCAATATTTTCTTTGTTCCATGCCACTAGGCCAATTTTATAACAACACCGGGCGGGTGCGATGCGATGGTTAGAAAAAACATAGTGATATTCTTGTGCATAATGCGAGTGAGGAATTATTGTGCATACATATAAGCAATGGCTCACTCTGTGAAATATATGGATATGTGTATATATGAGATTACGATAGGTTGTATATGCGATTATTTATAATTCCATCATAAAAATCAGCAAAGAGTGTGATCCTGAAAGTAAAGATACAAGCCAACCTTTTTAAGTAACATCATAATTCAGTGTTTTTCGAGAGACTCTCATACTCATTCACATATAATTATTGAAGTAAGTCCTCCTCTTTACCACAATGAGAAGGTTGAATAAACCACCACACTGTAATTGTGGTGAGGATTCTTATTTATAATTAAAGAGAGATAATTACATACTAATTTCATATCAATTAGCAGAGAAATTTACTTAATTTACTCCTAGAATTAAGGGACAGTGCTGTCATGAATGGCAGGCCTTAATTTCTGTATGGCAGGCCTTTGATGAAGGAAAATTATCCTCAACACCCCCCCACAAGCTGAGCGTCGGATTGGAATGAACATGAAGCTTGGATCGGAAAAATTCAAAAAGGGGTCGAGGAACACTTTTTGTGAAGATGTCGGCAACCTGTAGATGAGAGGGCACATATTGCGTGTGAAGTTTGCTAGCGACAACAAGTTCGTGAAGAAAATGATAGTCTAATGCAACATGCTTGGCTCGCTTGTGAGAAACTGGATTGGAGCTCAAAAAAATAGCACTCTTGTTGTCGCATAAGAGAAGAGGCCGTTGTGGAATGAGAACTAGGAGGTCACGAAGGAGATGCGTAAGCCAAATAAGTTCGGTAGCAGTTTTTGCAAGAGCACGATATTCAGATTCACAACTGGAACGAGATACAGTAGGTTGCTTCTTAGCACTCCAAGAGACCAAATTGTCACCAAGATAAATAGAGTAGCCAGAGGTAGATCGATGAGTGTCTGGACAGCCTACCGAGTCAGCATCAGAGTAAGCAACTAGAGCACCAGGAGTAGTAGATGAGCGAAATGTAAGGCCAAAATGGAGGGTGCCCTTGACATAGCGAAGAATACACTTAACAGCAAGAAAGTGATCTTCAGTTAGAGCATGCAAAAATTGACTAACAGAGTTGACAGCATGAGCAATGTCTGGGCGCGTGATGGTCAAGTATTGTAGTGCTCCAACGAGAGACCTGTAAAGAGTGGGATCAGAAAACAGAGGGCCATCAGCAGACAAGTGTTGGGAGACAACCATGGAAGTATAGACAGGTTTACTGTCAAGTAACTGAGCGCGAGTAAGAATATCCCGTGCATATTTCAGCTGACTGAGAAAGAGACCATCTGCAGTTGGCGAAGCTTCAAGGCCAAGAAAGTAACTGAGAGGACCCAAATCTTTAGTGGCGAACACAAAATTGAGTTTACAAATAAAGCTGTCAAGAAGAGAGGTGTTGTTGACAGTAATAATAATGTCATCAACATAAAGAAGCAAATAGATAATGTCAGATTGCTTATGAAAGACAAATAGAGAAGGGTCAGCGCGGCTATAATAGAAACCAAGTTGAATAAGAAAAGAGTTGAAGCGCTGGAACCAGGCACGAGGAGCTTGCTTGAGACCATATAGAGCTTTCTTCAACATACATACATGATTAGGAAAGCGAGGATCAATGTACCCAGGCGGCTGTTCCATATAAACATTTTCAGTGAGAGTGCCATTGAGGAACACATTCTTGACGTCAAGTTGACGAATAGCCCACTTGTTGGTAATAGAAAGAGAAAGTACAACACGGATAGTAGTGGCCTTGATAACAGGACTAAAGGTTTCGGTGTAATCAAGACCAGGTACCTGGGTATATCCTTTGGCAACAAGGCAAGCTTTGAATCGCTCAATGGATCCATCAGGAAGATATTTGGTCCGGAACACCCATTTGGAGCCCACAATATTGGTGTTTGCAGGTCGAGGAACCAAAATCCTGGTGCGATTATTTTTCAGAGCGTGAACTTCTTCATCCATGGCAGCAAGCCAGGTAGGATTCTTAGCAGAAGATTTGAATCCTTTAGGTTCAGTGGAGGCAAGAAGAGCAGAAAGAAGTCCAGATGAGCCCAAGACACCAAGGTTTGCTGGATGACAAGTTTTGAAAATACCAGCTTTAGCTCGTGTGATCATAGGGTGAGACCCTAGCGAAATTGTTGGCGCAGGAACATGAGGAGCGGTCCGTGCCTCAGTGGGAGGTGGACTAGAAGCTGGTGGTGATGAAGAGGGACCTGCAAAGGAATCAATAGCCTACAAAGATTCTTCCACTGGATCAGGACAGATAGCACATGGGTTAAATCCGGATTGAGTAATATGCGGAGAATGTGGTGCAGGGGATGACGGAGGAGGGTCAGTATGTAAAATACGAGGTTCCAGAAAGTGGGAAAATTGTAGAGAAGAAAGGGGCTGAGCATGAGAGGTATCGATGAAAGGGAAATGATTTTCATCAAATTGAGCGTGTCGGGTGATATAGAGCCGAGAGGTGACGGGGTCAAGGCAACGAAACCCTTTATAAGAGGGACTGTAACCCAAAAAAATACAGGGAATGTTGCGTGGGGAAAATTTGTTAGGCATATAAGCACGTAAACAAGGATAAACACGACAACCAAAGGGATGGAAATTTTCATAATTTAGAGAAGAACCATATAAAAGTTCAAACGGTGACTTACCTCCAAGAAGCGATGTTGGCAACCGATTGATGATGTAAGCTGCAGTGCTAAAAGCGTCAACCCAGAAGCGAGGAGAAAGGTGAGAGTGAAAAAGAAGGGCTAGGCTAGTCTCGGTCATGTGGCGGTGTTTGCGTTCAGCACGACCATTTTGGGCGGGTGTATAGGGACAGGAAAGCTGATGGTGAATGCCGGCTGTACGAAGATGAGTTTGAAATCTAGTGCTAGTGAATTCACCTCCGCCATCACTTTGAAAAATTTTAATGCGAGCAGAATATTGAGTTTCCACAAATTTTTGAAATTGAGTAAAAACATTATAAAAGTCAGATTTTAATTTTAAAGGATAAAGCCAAGTGAGTCGTGAATAATCATCAATGAAAATAACATAATAGACAAACCCCAAATTGGATTTGACGGGGGAAGGGCCCCATAAGTCGCAATGAATAAGATCTAATACATGAGACGACCTATGTTCATTACGTGAATAAGGCAAGCGATGATTTTTCACAAGTTGACAGGTACTGCATAATGTGGGAGAGGGCGATGAAGATGTAAGATAAAGAAGTCCTTGTTTATTTAAATGTGCAATAATAGAGTGATTTACATGTCCAAGGCGAGCATGCCATAAATCATAGGAAGCATGTAAAGATTTATTTTTAAGGACAGAAAAGAAAGCAGAGTTGCTATGCTCCAGCACATATAGGCCGCCATCTCTCTTACCGGCTGCTACCACCTTTCCCGTTTGAAGATTCTGAATAGAGAAAAGATTATTAGTAAAAGTAACAGATAAGGGAAAATCAGAGGTTAATTTACTAATTGATAGAAGATTTTTGGTGAGATGGGGAGCAACCAAGACATCTAATAAATGAATATTTGGAGCAGGAGAGAGGGTACCAGTATGTGTAATGGGTAAGGAGGCACCGTTTCCCACAATTACAGAATCCTTACCATTGTACTGAGTGGACTGGTCCAAGTGAGATGGGTCATTAGACATATGGGCTGAAGCTCCAGTGTCCAAGAACTAATCAGAGACCGCTACATCATTGAGAGAACAGGAACTGGTGAAGGCTTCAGCAAGATGAGCAATTGACTCACTGCGGACATACCTCTGATTGCAGCGATCAACATAATGGCCATCAAGGCGACAGATTTGGCAGCGGGGAGGGCGACGTCCTGGACCAGAGGAATGACGACCACGATTTGCAGAGTTACCACGACCACGATTTGCAGGGGTCTGGCCACGGAAGTTGCGGAAGGAGCTGCGCTGGGTTGACCGTTCAGGACCACGACTGGTGAACACGGCAGCAGGAGGAGCATTGGGCTCGAGTGACTTTTGGAAAATCTCAAAGCTCTCAGCTTTGGAAACTAGGTCGACAAAGCGGGGAAGAGGCGTGAGCGCCATCTGCGCAGTGGAGAAGCTGGAGAAATCAGTGCCGAGGCCGCGGAGAAACTAGTGCACCTTATCAATGCCATCAACGGGCCGACCAATTGCATGAAGGTGATCGCAGAGGGCTTTGAACGCACAAGCATAGTCGGCAACAGATTTGGTGTCGTGTTTCATCAGCTGAAGTTCGTCCTTGAGATGGATTTCATGGGCCTTCGAACGGTGGTTGAAGGTGTTCTCCAGAGCAAGCCAAACCTCACGTGTAGTAGAGAGGCCAACAACCTCTACCAGGGCTTCCTCGGTGAGGGAGGAACGAAGAAGGCAAAGAAGACGTTGATCTGCAGATTTCCACTCTAGGTGCTTGTCATTGGGTGTCTGATAAGTAGCAGGATTAAACTGAGGGGGTGGTACGATGGTGCCATCAACATAACCCAACAAATTATGACTCTCAAGAAGAGGAAGAAGTTGACTCTTCCAAAGGAGATAATTGGTAGAGGAAAGTTTAATGGTGATCATATGAATTAAGGTGTTGAAAGGAAGAAGGGAGGTTTTGGTAGCCATGGGGAGGAAAGGATAGAACAACAAAAAAAAACTAGCAGAAGGAAGCAAGAAACAAGCTGCAAACCACTACCTAAAACTTCAGATTGAACGCTCCTTGTTCTTGCAAGCTCAATCAGCTCTGAACACAGGTCAACAGTAGCTCAATAGCTCTCAGATGGCAGCTGTCTTCTTTCTCCACACTTGACCACCGATCAACCTTTAGACTGCACACAAACAGAACCTGAAATCTGATACCATGAGAAGGTTGAATAAACCACCACACTGTAATTGTGGTGAGGATTCTTATTTATAATTAAAGAGAGATAATTACATACTAATTTCATATCAATTAGCAGAGAAATTAACATAATTTACTCCTATAATTAAGGGACAGTGCTGTCATGAATGGCAAGCCTTAATTTCTGTATGGCAGGCCTTTGATGAAGGCAAATTATCCTCAACACACAATACAA